>JAUCRC010000012.1:13434471-13659285 GCA_032399595.1 Tetragonula carbonaria | reverse complement strand
CAGCGTATGTTAACGTTTCTCTCATCACTGGGAATTCTATGTACAACCGAACGTCGATCCTGCGTTGCAAAAAGAAAGACCGACTGGAAAGTGGCGAACGTAATTCACTCGTCTCGTTCGTAGCTCGTACGTGTATCTTTTCGTACGAACAAACTTTTACGCATAATTTCTAGTATTCGAGATCTCTGTACTCGCTGAAACCGCTTTGGATTCGAAATTCGAAGAATTTACCGCTGGGAATTATCTAACTGAAACGGATCCGGAAAAATACGAAAAAAGATAGAGAACTTGGAGAAATCCTCGAGTATGCGACGAAAAAATGCATCGCACGTTAGGTCTGCTTACGCTTGTATGCGATATGTATATCGTATGCATACGTTGTATCGTGAAATACAGAAAGAAAGCTAAAAAAAAAGACTGACGAAGTAGCTAAAAAGAAATTCAGAAATTGATCCGCCTGATCGATCATTTTTGCAGATGAGAATTAAAGCGATTCGAACGCTAGCGCCAATCGCAGACGCCACGTATCGACTGGACGTTGAAACCACAGACGAGTATGTAGCTCGTCTGTCCCTGAAACGATAATTTTTCGTTTACAAAAAAATTAAAGTTTCCAAGGACCGAGTCATTCCAATTTCGCAATTATGATTTCTTCGATAGGTCTGAGCGTGCTGAGGTCGTATACCCGTATATAACGAGGAAAAAGAGAAAAAAACGAAGAAGCGTGAAAAAAAAAAATTATTTTGCATCTCGTAATTATTTTGTTCCAGGTGTGATCGATAGATGGCGCCACCGTGTCCACCACCGTGTCCATATCTGTAGCGTCAGAAGCTATTCAGTCTTACAGAAATTACCATGGAGATGCCGACAAATTATTAGTTACCAAGTTACAAACAAATATATACCGATAATATATACAACGGTAAATAAGAAATTAATAGTCTTTGGTCATCTGTCGTCAGTAGTAATTAATCTATTATTATTTTCGTCGCCTTTTCAAATGGAAAGTAATTCAAAAGAAATTCAAAGTACACTGCACACCTAAACTGCTCGTTTCAATTTCCTGGAACCGAAGTCAAATTGAAAGCTGATCCATCACGTTTCTCCTCCGAGTTGAAAGTGAAATAAATCCAGAGTACGCTCGGACTGTTTGTTCAGATTTCCTCGAACCGGGTGACCTTGAAGAGAAACGTCCAGCGATCTTGGAAAAAGTAGGGTCGAGTGACCTTGGAAAAATCCAGCGACCTGGAAATTCGGAAAAGGTCGAAATTCCACGCAGAACGGGAAAGGTTAGGTTAGGTTTAGGTTAGGTTTAGGTTAGGGCGGCGGAGCCGGCCGCCCTGCACTGCGATTCGAAACGCACCCTGAACAAACCCTCGAGATACTATAGACGATACCATAGATAATAATAAAATTAAGAGAAATGTAATCTAATTAATTAATAATATCGATAGGAATGATACATTTAATCGTAATATGATATAATATAATTAATAACGATACAATGTAATAAATATGACAAATATAATTACACAGTAACGGAATATAATATAACGCAATGTAATATCACGATAAATACAACACAATGCAATTACATAATAACAGAATATAATAACAACGAAACGTAATATAATTACGTTAGAAGAGTAACAGAACATCGAACGCCGAAACACCGAATTACCGAAAAGAACGAACCAAAAACAAAACGGAAGCGTATCGGAAAATCCAGGATATCTCAATTGAATTTCGCGTAGAAAAAAAGTTAGCGTAGAGAAGAAAGAGAGGAAGCGACGCGCCGGCTCGATCACTACCGAACGAACGACTCATTCTTCACACGTACATCAACGACGTACAGTGCGTAGCCGAATGGTTATTACGAATTCGGGTATCCGGCACGGCGAGTCCGAGTTCGAGTTCGAGTCTCTCCCCCTACTCTCTCCGGGTAGTTTTTTTTTTCCTTTCCCACGAAGTCCGATATCTTTTTTTTATTCGTCTTTCGACGAATACCCGTTTCGAGAGTTAAGACGTTGTTTCGGATATTCTTTGTTCGTTATCTTTACTATTCTATTTACCGTATTTACCGTTACATTGTATTGCTGTTATATTTACTGTATTTACTATTATATCACTGTCATTTGTACTATATTTACTATTACACTGACTATCATGCCGTTATATTCGTACCGTTAAATGTACAACCATTGAAATATACAACTATTAGAATTCGAAAAAACGCCAAGTTCCAAGGAGATCGGGTGCGAGTTGGAGTTTAGGCTAGTTGTTTCCGCGATCCGGCGGAGCCGCCCGCCCTATGTTGAAAATGCAATGTAATTACGTTAATTTACGTTGCAATAGCGACATATGCGCGTGTGCGCGTGTGCGTGCGTGCGTGCGTGCGTGCGTGCGTGCGTGCGCACACACACGCGCACACACACATACATTTGGGTTTCGAAAGACCGGAAACACGAAACTAGAAGCGACAAACTGAAATTGACGAATCGAAGGGAAAATCGAGCGACCTCGAAAACTATCCAGTGAGCCTGAAAACACGGAGTGTGTGACTACTTTGAAAACTCGGAGTTCCAAGCGGATCGGGCGAGAGTGGGAGGAGTTTAGGGTTTTTACGTCAAGAAAAATTCCGTGCAAAATCGCGGGAAACGAATCTTTATTTCCGTCCATTTACACGCACTCTGTATCAGCTGCGCGTCGCGCGTTTCGTCGATGTACGATGTACGATGTACGATGTACGATGTACGATGTACGATGTACGATCTATCGGACGATGAGACAGACAACTTGCCCGAGAATCGATCTCGACGATTCGAAAATACGTACGGAAATTTTCTCGACAGCAACGCTCGACGCGCGAGAGCAACGCACGGTCGCGTCGGACACCAACAACGAGAAGAGGAGACGACGAAATTGGCGCCGTTCAACCACGCGTATCACAGGTGCGAGGATAGACGACGCAACGTAACATCGATCGAAAAAAATTGCCCAATCGGTAGGCTCTGGTCCGCAGAAAATATGGGTATTCGAAAGACGGAACGCGTCCGCGCATCCACGTGTCGCATTTTCTTCGAAATTTCCTCCAGCTCGAGGGAAAATGTCGGTGCGTTCGCCGAGGATCGCCCCACACACTCGCGGCGAGTGCGCGAATCGATGGACGGATAATCTTTTCTCGCTTGTTCGCTTGTTCGCTCGTCTCGCCAGCGTCGCTTGCTCGCTGTACCTTCTTCTCGCCGTTTTTCTTCGCGCGTTTCTCGTTTCTCGTTTCTCGTTTCTCGGCGAATTGGTCCTTTCGACGTCGCGCGCACGAGCGCGTTTTCCTCTCAGCGTTTAACGTCGCTGCTCTCCGATCTCGTTGCGACGGACCGGAGAAGAGCAGAGGACGTTCGTTCTCTCGAAAAAGAAGAGAACGTTACTCTCGTCGAAACGTACCAGGTGTACGCGCGGTTTAACGCTCGAAAAGTGTTTTACTTCGTTGCTTCGTTTCGAAGAGAGCAACCTTTTACCGCTGTAAAAGCTATCGCGTGGAAGCGTACTTCTCGAAGCTTACGTTGGTGGAAGGACCAACAGTCTTGGACGAGCGCAACAGTCGGACGAAGATGCGCGTCAAACTCGAAAGAAACTTCCTCCGGAAAGATATCGAGATCGAACGTTTGCTTTTAACGTTTTCTTTCGTTACGAAATCCGCGTTGTCAGTCGCGGTACACCTGGTGTAAAGACTCTTCGCAACTTGATATTACAATACTTTGACGCGGCATCGGCTCGTTTCGACGAGAGACGACGAACGAGGAGTGGCGCGGTTCTCTCAACGACCGATTGTTCGATGGACGGGAGGGAGACATATCGCGTCGCGAGACAACGCCACGGTAAAAGTAAAAAAGTTGGTCGCACGCTCGATCTTCTTTATCTTCTTACCTTCGAGTAAATCTTTTTCCTACGTGAGGGCGAAGGCGAATCGATTCGTTTCACTTTGCTCACCGATGAAACGAGAATTTCTCTCTGCTTTGCTGTATTTTTTCTTCTTCGTACATTCTCTCTTTCTTCCTCTCTCCGTTCTCAGCCTCCTTACGTTCTTTCATCTCGCGTATCGTTTCAAGCGACGAGACTCTTTGCCGTTTATCCAATCTCTCTAAACATTTACCGTCTATAGGCGTATTTCTGTCGTCCGATCGAACGGAAAATTCGTTCAGAAAATTCACACAGATACGTCGTACGGCGAATTTCGCCCATTTTCTCCATCGCAAACTTGCGACGAGACGAGACGAGACGAGACGAGACGAGACGAGACGAGACGAGACGAGAGAGAGAGAGAGAAGCAGTTGAAAGGTGACCAAGGCTGTGCGCGTTGCAACGTATCGAGCGTATCGAGCGTATCGAGCGTGCGAAGAGAGAAAGAAAAATCAACGTGGAAACGATCGCAGCGAGGAAAGAGGAGAAGCAGCTGAAACGAGCGAAAGGTCGAAAAACGCGAACGAGTGACGCGCGAACAACGACGATCTCCTCTTTCGTAATTTCGAAAAACGCGATCGAAGCGGTTCGTAATTTCGCGGACAAGAATCGGAAAAAAAGGGAAAGAAAACTCGTTCGGATCTCGTCGTATTCTCGAGCCGTCGATCTTTCCACCATTTCTTTTCGACCGAACTGATTTCTCTTTCTCGATCGAAGCGTAACGGACGAAAATTCGCGAGAACACCTTTGCACGAATGCTCTTCGAGCTATTCGATCACGCGTGTGTTCTTTGTCCGATATAATCTGACTTCTACTAAACTACTTTGTTCGAATCACCGCGTACGCGATTGATCGTCGTGCGCGTGACGAACGATAATTTGAACGGCTAAGTTACGTCGTAACGTTAAACACCGTTTAATGGCTCGTACGAAGGAATTCAACGAATAAAGTACGTCGGGTGACGATGTCGTGTGCGAACGTCGATGAGAGTGAATAAACGCGAGTACCGATATAACGAGTACGTATGTAAAAACGTTTGCGAGTACTAGATAAATTACTAGATAAATGCGTTTCAAACGCGTCGATGTCAGACACGCGTGCACTTTTATTCGCTTATATCTGTTTAATTCGGAAACGAGCGATCGATCGCATGTTCGATCGTAATTCAGACGCGTTTGCGTTTAAAAATCTTAATTCGACGTCGATCGTTCGCGTTGGTCCATTTCGTTCTTCGTTCTTCGTTCTTCGTTCTTCGTTCTTCGTTCTTCTTTCGTTTTGACGTTTCGACCGTAATTGCGAGCAGCGCAACGATCGAAAGTGACGAATCGATATTTTTTTTTTCTTTTTTTTTACCTTTTTGTTGTAAAAAGATGGTGAGAGAGGGGCAGGAGAGAAGAACGGGGATGCAAGAGAGATCGATTCAATTATCGTGGGAAATACGAAAACGTGAAACAACGACGGAATTGGTTGTGACTGGTGGTCCGATGAATGCTGGTCCCCGCGATCTAAGACGATCGAACTTTCAAACGTGGAAAGACGAAAGATACAAAAGAGAAAAACGACTAGGAAGAAAGGGTACGGAGAGAGAGAGAGAGAGAGAGAGAGAGAGAGAGAGAGAGAGAGAGAGAGAGAGAGAGAGCAAGAAAAGAAAGAGAAAAGTTACAGTCGAGCGAGCAAGTAGTAAGCGGTAACGATTCGCTCGAACGAGAATGGAAAGCCGCGTCGCGTTTCCTTCTTCCTTCTTCCTTCTTCCTTCTTCCTTCTTCCTTCTTCCTTCTTCCTTCGCGTGCGTACGATTAAAGAACGTGTAGATTTTCGCAGCTCTTGGACTTGCTGTCTCTCGCCCACACCTTGCCCAATAAATTTCGCACCTTCAAACTGGTACTCGTACGACTGCCGCGATATTTCTTCGGTGAATTGTTTTCGGAACAAGATCCCAAAGGTGATTTGCTACGATTTTTTCGCGATCTCTTGCGAAACAGGTCCCTCGTTCTTTCAGGATTTTCGAGCTTCAGCCGAATTTGCGTGAGCAAGCCGACGAGAAGTTCGTCGACGTTGTGATTGATCCCGACGGACGTTTCGATGAATTTACAGTCGTAAGACGTAGCCATGGATTTCCCTTCTGGAAGCACACAACACGGAAATATGTTACGCGGAAGTACGCGAATTGATCGTACGTTCGAATTGATCTTCGTATCCGCCAAATCCGCCAAATCCGCCAAATCCGCCAAATCCGCCAAACATACGAAATGGAATAAAAATCGGAAGAGAGATAAATTTTTTTGACACATTGCGCGGCGATTGTTCGACGAGTTGGGCGGTGGTGCTGTTGCGTTACGGCGCGATACGATTGCCGTACGTGCGCGAATCTTACGCCTTCTTATATCTTTCGGCGTTTTGCACGTACTACTACGAAGCCGATTCGAAGCCGATTCGGATCCAATGAATTTGGGTAACGCGCAGATTGGCTAGCTACTCGACGCGTTGACTTGACTGCCAAGCAGTTCCCAATTTCGCAAGCCAACATCTGACAGTGCGCATCGACGCGTCTTTTTATCTTTTCGAAAATAACGAGATGAATTTTTTTTCGAGCCGTAACCGGTGAAGAGGAAAACTTACGGAGAAAGAGTTGGAAGCATACGCGGAAGAGTATATACGCGGATCGTATCGTTCCGAACGACTCCGAGCGGATGAAAGTTACGAGGACGAGGTTATTCGACCGAATGTGTGGCGACGCCAACAACACCAACAACACCAACCGGGTGAAAATTTCAAGTTTTTGAAAAACACGGATCGAAACGATCGATTCCGCGAATTTCCGTGTTGAAAATTTGGTGGAGGCTTTTTTCTCTCTCTGTAGGAAGATTTTCCGACGTTGATGGAAACCGAGATATACAACGGAAACGAGTAGTTGTTCCTACTTGTTCGAACTTTCGTTACACGTGGTCGTTCTTGCGATTTATGACCATTCGTCCATAGATCGTCCATCACTGACGGAACGAAAATGCTCTTTACGCTGTAAAATTTTCACGCCGATTCAATTCGCAAACAACTAGCGACGAGTTGTGTAGGAACATGCGTCGACGAATCAATCGCGGTATCGTGGCGCGCGGGATGAAGGAAATAAGAAATAAAAAAAACAATACACAAATATGGCGTAAAATATTTACGGATCCGTGATTGTGCGAGCGATCCAGTGGATCGGTTGCAAAGATAAAAATTTACACGGAATATCGGAATTTACACTAAATATCGCAGGGATTGCTGCTCCTTCTCGCGGCGAAAGAAAGAGTCACGCTTTTGAAATCGCGTTTCGTTCGATGGAGGAATACTCGGACGTAAATCGTATACGGACGATTTTTCGACAAACGGCTCTCGCGGACTCGCTTGCGGAATGAAAGAAACTTACGCGTGTGGAACGCTGAGAGAGAAGCAACGGAAAGGATAACCGACCCGAAAGGTGTACGAAAGTGGTACGAAAAAAACTAAGGTAAAAAAAGAAAGGTGAATTTGTCTGGCAAAGGAAAAATCCTGCCGTAGCCAGCGAGCGAATGGAAGGACAAGGGAGAGACGTCCTCGAACGTCCTGAAACGCTAGAGAGCTGAAAAATAGAAATGGAAAAGTTAAAACCAAGCCGAATATTATACGAGATTGCGACGCGAACGTCGGTCTGTCCGTTGTCGTGTTGTTCCGTCTCGAGACCGAAGCAAACGGCCGATTGGACGGCCCGAGAAGTTAGCGATCCATATTTTTCAAATATCTGTCCACGTCTTAATTGGAAGACGATTGATCGTGAGAGAACTCGAGAGGGCTCTGCGAAGAAATGCGGAGAAGAAACGACGTGTTTCCACGTGTTATTTGGAAACGTCGACAAAAAAAGAAGATGGACCGACGGAGCCCTGTCGAGTTTCTACCAGGCAGAAGAACCAATCGTCCGGAAAAATCAGCTATTTGCGTGGAAAAATATTTTAAGATATATATATATATATATCATTCGCAGTTTCGAATTTACAAGTAGAATTTGTATCCATCCTTTGCATCTTTAATTTTTTTCTTACCCTTTGTGGAATTTTATTTTTTATCCCCCCTTGTATTTTGTTTCTATCACGTTGCGTACGTTGCGTATCAGTTTTAATTTTACTTTTACCGATAAAGAGAAAGATCGATGCTTCGTTAAAGAATTACGAATTAACGCGTAAGTACTTTTTGGCGAGGAGGTCGGGACAGTTTTGGTTAGGAAAGCGGAATACACTCGGTAGTCGGCAGTCAACGCGTGTCGGTCGAAATCGAAGTCGGTACGGAATACCGGAATACGAGCGGTACGAAAGAAGCGATGGCGTCGAGTCGCCGGAGACGGAGGAGTTACAACACGGCGTCTTACCTTCGATCGAGACCAATCGACTGCGAACGAGGTCGACTTTGTTTCCAACGAGGATCACCGCTCGAGCCGATACGTAGTCGCTGCGCCAAAGTGTTTGCAAAACTTCTTCCGCCACGCGTACCGAAGCCCGATCGGTCGTCGAGTAGACGACGCAGTAAGCGTGTGGCTCGTACGTGCTTATGCAGGTTTCCGGCTGCAAGAAAAGCGGACATTACTCGGACAATCCCACGTACGTTCGACAACGATTCTTATCTTCGATCGATCGATCGATCGATCAAACTGATGGTATCTCACTACTGATGGTAAATACATCGTCCGATCCGTACGTACGTTTCGCTTCGTCGTCGGCGACTTTGCTCGTTTCCGTTTAATTTTACACGACACCGCTAAATTTTTCCCTAAATTTTTCAGCATTTTTCCTAGACGGAAGAAGAGCGAATAATTGCCACGAGCCGACTTGATTTGACGTACGAGCGACTGTGATTTTCAAGCCGTCGTGTACGTTACGAGCGATGTCGCGGTTCGACGATTCGATCGATCGTTGGACCGCTTTTACGGTTGACCGATAGTTACGGCTCGATGATCGTCAATCGCGCTACTCGCGGGGTAACACGCTTCGT
Source organism: Tetragonula carbonaria (assembly GCA_032399595.1). Classification (NCBI taxonomy): domain Eukaryota; kingdom Metazoa; phylum Arthropoda; class Insecta; order Hymenoptera; family Apidae; genus Tetragonula; species Tetragonula carbonaria. The sequence continues at coordinate 13,650,327 of JAUCRC010000012.1, read as the reverse complement.
GCTAACCGACGCGACGTGCGCGTTCGACCGCGCGTCCCCTGTTCCTTTTTCGTTCCTCTCCTTTTCTCTTTTCCTCTCTCTCTCTCTCTCTCTCTCTCTCTCTCTCTCTTCTTTTCTATTCGTTCTAGTCATCGTTCGTCTATCTGTCTATTCGTCTATCTGCCTGTCTGTCTGCCTGTCTGTCTGTCTGTCTGTCTGTTCGTTCGTTCGTTCGTTGTTTCCTTCCTTTTTGAATTCTCGTTTCCTCGCGTAATGTTAATAATAACCTGCGTACTGGTTACTAGTACGTAACAGGTCGCATCGACGCGTCGCATTGGCAATTTCGAGTTGCAAACCGACGTTTCATCCAACGTTTACTCGTCGTTGAGTACCGTGCGCAACGTACCGTCATCTCAGCGCTGGAATGATCGATGAAAGTCAATTCGGATTCTTCGCCGGCTAGAAGAACGCTGACGGTTTTCTCGCCTGATTCGTCGTCTGTAAAAAGAAAAGTGAGTCGATGAACGGCGCGAATAAAAGGATGAAAGGGAGAGATTTCAGAGAGAGAGAGAGAGAGAGAGAGAGAGAGAGAGAGACGAAGGGAGGGCAGAAGAGAGGAAAGAAAGCGATCGAATCTTCGCGAGACGAAAGAAGGAAGAAGGAAGAAGGAAGATACGACGGAGGTAGAGGGAGGCGGGAGGCAGGAGGCAGGAGGCAGGAGGCAGGAGGCAGGAGGCAGGAGGCAGGAGGCAGGAGGCACTCACCGATCGACGTGTCGTACGCGTGAAGATACTCCGACGTCATGAACTGAGAAACCAGCGAGCTTTTCCCTACAGCTGGAGCTCCCAGCATCAGAACGCGATACGGTGTTGGTCCCTGAGATGCGCTGCTTTCGCGGGAACTCGCCAACGAACCTGCCGCGGAATTTCTCGCCGAGCCAGGGTACGAGGCTGTCAGGTGTTCCGTGCTGCGTGACCGGGACCGGGACCGGGACCGGTAGTCGCACCACGCCATGGTGGAGAAAGCGATAAAAGGACGAAAAAAGAACAGAGAAAGAAAACGAGTATGTAGTCGACATTTGCGTGAATGCGCAATGATATATCGGGAGAAAAGGAAATTCTTGCGAATTCTCGTAATTTATTAATCGGTCGTGCGTCATCTGTCCGTTGTTCGTTCGACGATCGAGAACTTTTCGTCTTTGTTTTAGAAACAGTCTCTTTCTAGTTTTAGAAAAATCGATGACAATCGGAAGCGACGGAAGTGTTTGTTTGTTTGTCTTTGTGCGATACACTTTGCGTGCGACGCGCAGCGTTGAAATTCTGCTCTAAGGTCCAACACGTGCGTCTACGTCGCTCAAACGCTCAATGCTACACGTAAACTCACGCGTTCGATTTAGAGTAGAATCGCCGAATGGGATACTTTGTACTCTCGAGTCATCGTCTTTCACTTTTTCTTCATCTTCTTCCTCTTGTTTTCCCTCTTTATCTTCTTTCTCACCTTCTTCTTCTTCTTCTTCTTCCCCTTCTTCCTCTTCTTCTTTTTCCTCTTCTTCTTTTTGTCGTTGTTTCTCTCCTCCTCCTACAACACAACAACAACGACAACAACAACAACTACTACTACTACTACCGCTACTACTACTATTACTACTACTACTACTGCTTTTCCTTCTGTCTTCCGATTGTCGTCGGTCCGTTTTTCTCGTTTTCTCAATTCATATTCTCATTTTCTCATTTTCACATTTTCTCATTTTCTCGTTTTCCGATTTCGCTCGACTTTGCCGTTCGATAACGCGATACGAACGCGGTTTGTTCCTGTCGAGAAGAACGAAAAAACAGAGGAATTGGAAATAGGGGAGTCTCACCTCGAATTGCTGGAAGCGACGCTATTGTTGGATCGAGATCTCCGACTTTTCAACGAGTCTCCTCGATTTACGATCCCTTTACCGGTTATGCTGAAATGTCGAAGCCTGTAATACTCTTCTTCGACACCGGTGTTCGGCATACTGGCGACTCTCGATCTCTGCTGCGGAAGACACAGATAATTCGGTCTGCCGGACGAACGGCTTCCGGGAGTCTTGACCGATTGAGACCGACTGTGATGCGGACTGCCGTACCTGCAACGTACGCACCGGAAAACACAGTCGTTTTCGCGATCTCGTCGATTTCTCCCGTCCTGATCGTGTCGAGATCGTGTCCCCTTACGTATCGCGTAATCGCGTTATCGTGCAACCAACGAAATAACAACGCGCACATAGATGTATGTAAAAAAAAAAAAAAAAAATAATAATAATAATAATAGTAATAATAGTAATAATAATGATAATAATAATAGTAATAATAATAATGATAATAATAGTGATAATAATAGTGATGATAATTATGATAATAATAATAATAATAATAAGAGTAACGAGCGAACCTCATCTCGAAGTCGTGTATCTCTTGCAAGGTCAATGTATTTGCCACGTCCAGCAATTGCCGCACATTTTCTTCTCGACGTCTAACGTCCAACTCCGGGTGCAGCAATATCGTAGCAGCTCCGGCCGATCCGTCCAACGACAGCGACGGTTGTTGCACCACGATCGTTGCCGCTTGCGTCGATCTCTTGTTTCCGCTCGCGTTGCCTCCTTTTCGGCATTACAAAGTAAATACCTGTTATCCTCGTTCCTCCATCTTATCTGCGATTTACATTGGTACTTATATAAAAAGATCTCCGAGCACCGAATATCGAGCGTTTCCTCGTTTTTTACATTTTACTTTTTTTATCTCTTTTTCTTTCTTTTTTTTTCTTTTTCTTTTCTCTCCTCGCGCCACCTGCCTGCCTGTCCTCCTTTCCTTCCTCTTGTCTCTCACCGCCTTTTCACGGCTGATATTCCTGTCCCAATTCTACCCGTCCCGTCCCGTCCCGTCACCCCTCTTCTCTTTCACTTTCGCGCATTTTCACGTATCGCGCGATTCATTGTGATTGAGAGGAGCCGATTGCACGAACGAACACGGAATTCATCTCACTCGTTTTCTTTCGCCTGCTTTTTCTCCGCCTCTTCCTTCTCCGTTTCCTACTTCTTACTTCTCTCTGTATCCGTTCTTCCTCCGTTTCTACCTTCGCCTCCATCGTCATTCTCTCCTTCAGTTTTGCCTTTCCTCGTTTCCGTTTCCGTTTCCGTTCGTTGGTCCTCGCTGTCTCGTCTATTTTCTCGTCTAGCTTTACTTTCGTCGTTGTGTTTTTGCGACGATTTGACGCAAATCGCAAATGGAATTATTCGCAACGACCGAGAAACGTGCGATGCCGGGAGAGTCTTTTTTTTTTTTCTTTTAAGGTGTCAAGCTTACGCGTGGGATACATACGCGTGCGTCTTTCAAGCAAAATTGCCGCCCGCAATTCGCAATATGGATATATATATATATATATATATGTATGCGTAGGAAAGATTTGTAAAGTAGTTACATCAAACTATTGTGTAACGTACACGAATATACGTGCGATATTTGTTTAGCCGATTTCTTTTGCCTTTGCCTGCGTTGATTTTTCTCTTCGCGTCGAGCCGTTGATGTTTCGAAAACTCGCGTATCTTTAGACACCGACGGATCGTTTCACAGGCACGCGGACGAACGGACGAACGGACGAACGGACGAACGAAATGAATGGAACGAACGAATTGATAGAAGGATTGAAGTAACAGGCTCGCGCGTAATTCGTCAAAGATATCGATCGATGAATCGATAAATTCGATACGGGAGAGAGGTGGTTCGCGAGAAGTCGAAAGATCAAAGGTGAGGTGAAAATGACAGAAAGAGCGCGAGAAAAAAAAGAAAAAAAGTAGAGAGTTACGAGTCTGGGATAACGCGAAGGAAAAACAAAGTATACGTAGACGATTTTTTTTACGGTAAAGGCGAAAAAAAAGTGTCTCGACGCGAATGGAGCTTTTCCGAGATCAAGGGCGGCAATTGGATGAAACTTGCGGTACGACGATCGAGGCGTTGTCGCCTATTTATAATTATCGCAGCTAACCGGCAAAGTCGACGAAACATGCGCTTTTGGATATCGGTAGCATACTACGTCTTCTCAAGCTTCGGAAAAATGCAGAGCGTAGCAACGAAACTGTGTGTGATGTTGACGAGCAACGATTCTCCTCTCCTCGAGACGTTCCTTCGTACGTTCGCCGACGTGCTATTCCGCGTTTCGTCCACGTTACGTCGACGTCGATTTTCGCGATTCTCCGTGAATCGAGTTGTTCCTCTGGCCTTTGCGAAAAGCGTGCCGCGACCAAGCGGTACCATACCAACGTCGAAACGTCGAAACGTCGAAACGTCGAAACGTCGAATGCGCGCAAACACCTTTCGTCGAATATATCGTACGCGTGCAAGCTCGTTTCGATCGTTTCTGATCGAGGAGAAAGAGAGAGAGAGAGAGAGAGAGAGAGAGAAGGGTGGTGTAGCAGTAGGAGAAAGAAAGAGAGAACGTGAAAGAACAAAGGATGGAAATGTCGAAGAGAGACGTAGCGAATAAAAAAAGGTGAGTGAGAGAGAGAGAGAGAAGAATGAAATTGCTGTCGTCGTTGCTCGTATTCGGATCTCCGAGTGCGTATGCGAGAATATGCCGCAACACGGTAGTATACACACACACACACACGCACGCACGCACGCACGCACACACACACACACACACACACACACACACACACATACGAAAGCGAAATATGGAAAAAGAAAAGGTAAGGTTCGCGAAGTTCGTTCGGTGGACAAGATCAGCGCAAATCCGAGCGACCACCGACCGATCGAACGATCGACGATCGATCCTCGTCATCGTGCTCGATGAATTCGACGAGAAAAAACCGAGAGAGAGAAGGCGCTCTCTCTTTCTCTCACTCTCTCACTCTCTCTCTCTCTCTTTCTTTCTCTCGATTTTTCAACTCGAGTTTACAGGTTCGCGTACACGCGGTTCGGTGATCGCTCGGTTTCGAAAATAAAGAGTCTCTCGAAGCACAACTCGAGCACAATCAACTTTATACCTATTGCGCAAAACGGGAAAAAGAGCCTGACCCATGAATGAATGGTTGAAACGAGGGGATGCGATTCTGAAAGAAAACAACACAATTGATATTCATAACGAGAACAGCTTTGAAAAACCTGTCTCTAGACGTTCCGTCCGCTTTTTCGTTTCTTTCGATTTTTTCGAACTTTCTATTTCTATTTGTATACGTGTTCCCGCGAACATAATTTCTCTATCTTACTCTGGCATTTTACAACGATCCGTGTTGGCAAACGACAGTGGTTGGCAAACCACCTGCTTGTCGTTAGACGTACATCGACGAAACGCGAGATCGATCGATAAGAACGGATGTGAAACAAGAACGGATAGACGCGTAATTTCGTCGACGTAATATTTCGACTTACCGGCGGGTTTCCCTCGAGGTTTGTTGTTGGTCGCATTGGTTCTAGCAAGACCGTCGGAAGACTGCCGGCCCCCGTTGTTGCTCCTGTCGGTGCGGGTGCCTATCAACGATATGTCCAAAGGATTCGTCGTAACGTTCACGTTCGGTTTCCCATCTGCGTGTTTCTTCTTCTCGTCGATGTCGTTTGCTCCTCGATTATCTCGATTTTCTCGATTTCCTTCTTCGCCACGGGCTCTGCCCACGATCAAGGGAAGTAGCGTCGAATTCGCATCGCCCGTATCCGTAGGTTGACCAGCATCCACCGAACCTCTCACCGGTGTGCTGCGTATGCGCGCAACGTATGTACGATGTATCAGAGGAGAACGAACGACGTGGATTCGAACAAACGCGTTTCGATTCGAACGAAAGGAAGGAAGGAAGAAAGAAAGAAAGAAAGAAAGAAAGAAAGAAAGAAAGAAAGAAAGAAAGAAAGAAAGAAAGAAAAAATGAGAGATAGATAGAGAGAGAGAGAGAGAGAGAGAAAGAGAGAGAGATAAGGTAAGGTGATAGTGATAAGGGTAAGTAAGAGAGATAACTGATCGAATACCTGAAGAAATCGGTCGCTCGAAGATCTGGAAGAGGAGGAGTTCTTCCGGAGACGGAAGAAACCTTGCCAGCGTCGTTGACGGTGCCATGGATGAGAATAGGCGTCGCCGCGTCGACCGGGGGAGCATCGGTCTCGTCGAGGAGGTTCGAAACGCTGGATGCCCGCTGGATGTCCAAACAGCCGATGGAAAGTTGCGATCTCGATGTCTCGATGATAACGTCGGTGGGTAACGACGAGCCCGTTTTCAGTCCCTTCTCCTCTCCTGCCGCGAGAGTCGCGGAATCGTATGCGAGCAACGAAGTGGACGAAGGCGGCGGCGGCGGGACTGGCGGCGACGACGAGGAAGAAGAGGAGACTCTACCAGCAGCCTCTGGTAGAATCGGGCCCGACGACTGACCGATCGACGACGACGACGACGTAGCAGCCGGTGGCGACATCTCCGACGGGATGTCCATCAAATCGAAACTGTCGTCTGGTTGTTCTCCGTCCGTCGTCGTCACCTACACGACCAACACACACCCACCCACGAACACATGCTCATTTTTCGCATTTTCAATTTTTTCGCTCTTCTGTTTCGCGCGTCACAGTAACGCAATCCATTTACCATCGTGAGCATCGTGTTGGCACTGTCGGTGCTAGTGTTGATCGTCGTTTCAGAGGCGGTGCTCGAACCCATGACGACTACTTTTGGAACGGTGCGGCAACTTCGACTTCCGCCTGCGGATTTAAAGTGCAATCTCCGCAACGCCGAGGCAGCGTGAGACAACAAATCGGTTTCGCGCGAATTCTCCGTCCCATTGTGACGATGTGCGGTGGCGTTGGTGACACGCGACGACGTCTGTGATGATTGCAACTGCGACTGCGACTGCGACTGCGACTGCGGCTGCGACTGCGACTGCGACTGCGACTCGGCCGTCGTTGAATCGGTCCCGTCGTTGAACTTGCCCCTCGAACTACCACCATTTTTACGCCTAGATCCGCGACCGTCCGCCAGACATCCCTGTTTTCATCCAATATTCACAACACCAACAACACGCTGACTCGTCATCGCTCTCTCTCTCTCTCTCTCTCTCTCACTCACTCACTCAGTCACTCACTCACTCACTTTCACGCACGCATGCATGCAGAACAAACGCAAACACAAACGTGCAATCGTTTTATCGTTTACTCGTACTTGTCTGCTGCTACTACTTCGCGTCAAACACATCGGATTATTTTACACGACGTATGATTATTAATTTTCTCGTTTCTCGCTACTTTGTCGTTTCGACTGTCGATACTCACGTGGTTTCTGTGTTCCGGGGTAGAAGGTGGATTCGGTGTATTTGGCAGAGAACCCCCTGTGGGGGTGCAATGCCGCAGTCGCGCCAGGGCCGTACGAAGCCCCTCCGTCACGAGGCTCTTTTATTTGGTCCTTGCAGTGCCCACCCTCTCTCGCCTTTCCGCCGACGATCGACGTTTTTTTTCTTTTCAATCGCTCGCCCTTTACTTTCCCTCGATCGCCACCTCTTCTTTCGTTCCTTCCGTCCGTTCGCCGTCTGTCCGTTTTCGTCCCGCTTCCTTGACCACTTTCGTTTCCTCCTTCTTTCCTCCGTCTGTTTTTCTTTCTCTTCTTCGACCTTTTCTCGATTGTATTCGCCCGGCGAGTCGAATCGCGAGTACCGATCGAGAAGAAATTCGAACGATACACCGATCTCGATACAACACCTGCGAACACCTCCAAGTGAAGAAACCTTCGTTTGCTTCGTTTGCTTCGTTACCTTTCGAGACCCTTTCGACAAATATGCGACAATGGCGATCTCGTGTACACGTATTCTCGTATTCTCGTTAGAACAGAACCGATCGTTAAACCGATTCAACCTTGGACGTTATATTCCGCGTCGACTTGGTTGATCCACGCAAATTCGATGTCTTTGAACGCGTCTTCATCCTGCTCGATCTTCGCTTCCGTCGTTCCGCTTTCCACGGAATAATTTCCTTTCTCCGATCGACCGTTCTGATTCTCGACCGATTTCGAGCTATCTCTGTAACGCGAAACGATACACGATCGATCTCTTCGCCGAGTCTCTCTCGGAAGAACATAGCATCGGCGATCGACCAACGATGCGACGTCGAATCGATCCAACGTACGAGGAAGAGTACGTGCGAGAAAGGCGAGAAGAGCGAGAAGAGCGTGAAAAGGGCGTGAAAGAGACGAGTTTCCTCGCCAATGAGAACTTGGAACTTTTTCGATCCAATTACCTATTACCCCCTCGAATAATCTTCGTTTTTTTCTAATCTTCGATACGATACGCGACAACGCGTGCGTGCGTGTTCGACGCGTGGATGAACGTGGTTCATTTTTGGGATAACGGAATTACACGAAATTTGTCGCGCTTTATTTATTTTTACCGTTTTATCGATCGCAACCATCGCCAATCGCTGATCTGAAAGGGAGAGGGAGAACCTCGCAGCGTTTGTCGATGATAAAGAGAAAAATAAACTAAATAACGACCGAGAGAGAGAGAGAGAGAGAGAGAGAGAGTACAATATCACACGCACGTCGACGACCATCGGTTGACGAGGACAATTCGAGACAATCCGAAGGAAGGGGAGGAAGGAAGGAGAATGCGTAAGTAAGCGCGTCGTATCGTCGATTGCGATTCGATTGTCAGACGAGATATACGCGTCGCGTCGTCGATTGCCATGCCATTTTTGCACTTTACGGTATCTGTACAGAATGTACGTACGTGTGTCCGTACATTGGAAATTTTCGATATACGACGTCCGTAACAGACGTCGGTTCGCGATCCAAAGTTTCCTTTCGTTCCTGTGGCTGATTGTGAGTCGACTGTCCGTCGTTGGAACGGTTCACTTCGGTTCGCGGGATCATGCGTGATCGTGTCTCTCAACGCGAGATGATACGCGATATATGTATACGCGAATGCGTGCGAAACGTGGAATTTGCAAACGAAACTGGATCGAAATCGCGACGGAAAGGTTGCGTTGAAGATCAATTCGATCGATCGTTGCACGTGATCGAATCGCGACGCGATTATGTCGTATACGTGTATGTATACGTGTGCGTATAGAGACGAGCGAACGAAAGTATACGACGATCGAGCAAAGTTGAGAAAGCAAACGGTTCGACGACTGCAACGAACGTGAAAACAAAACGAACGAAAACGAGAACGAGAACGAGAACGAGAACGAGAACGAGAACGAGAACACAGTGCTGCGTGTGAAAGCGAATCGAACGTGTAAGAGCTTAACTTACAGAGCTAATGGATCCAACGAAAGAACAACAACAGCGACCTGTTGTTTCTTTGTCGTATACCTGTGCAAACCACACGATAATACACGATAATATCTGTGAGATGTACAGCTAATCGAGAATAACGAGGACGATTCGATACCTGCTGCGTCCCGCTTTCGAAAGAAACAACACACCTTCTACCTTGGCGTTCCACGGATTACTGTACGCCGTACGGTAATCCACTGCCGTGCTTCGGGAAAGGACACTCGGCGCTTGCGCTTTTACCACGAAGGGTGAAACTGCTAAACTAGCAGCACCGTCGCACCCCATCTATCTCCCAACTCCCTCTACTTTTCTTCCCTTCCTATTTCCTATCTTTTTCTTCCATTGCACTTCCTTTCTTTTTAATCGCGTTCGTTTTCCGTTCTTACATTTCGCTCTTTTATTTTTTCCTATCGACTCTCTCTCTCTCTCTCTCTCTCTCTCTCTCTGTCTGTCTGTCTCTCTGTTGGATCCTTCCGCGGTTCCTTTCGCGATACCAAGTCGATCGAGAGAATGCACGTTTCAAAATCGTTGGAAATTTATGCCTTCGAAGATGTTAAACTCCGACGAATTTTCACGCGACGACGATCGTTCCTTCGACGAGCGAATGGTAATTGCATTTACGCGATGAATTGGAAAGAACCGAAGGAACGAAAGAACGAAAGAACGAAAGAACGAAAGAACGAGAAAACAACGACGGAAAGAAAAAACCAGAGGAATGAAAGAAAGGAGAGAAAGAGAGAGATTGGTATCGTATACACGATCGACAACTTTTTACGAAACTTCTTGATAGCGACACATCACCGTCGTACGTCGAGAAAAACGAAACGGAAGAGTCTCGATTCAACGATTCGATTTGATTCGATTCGATTCGATTCGAGTCGGCTGGAAAACCACCTCCTCCTCCTCCTCAACGAATCGATCGAGAATAAGAGTATCCTTACACTTACAGTTACGCTTTGTGCGAGAGGATGGAACGGAGAGGGAAACGACGAAACGAACGATGGAATTACTCTTCTGATTCTACGTCGTGCGTGTATCGAATTCTTTTTCTTTCGAAAGCATCGAGAGAATGAAGTAAATTCGAAGGTTTTGTTCTCCCGAGGATGTCGACCCGACCGACGCGACGATGCGTCGACCTCGCAACGTCGAGCAAGTTTCATCGAACGAAACGTTGCCACATTGCGTTGCCTGCTGACGAATTATCGAACCTCGTAAATCTCTGCAACATCTGCGCAGATGCGCGACCGTTTCCTATTACGCGTTACGAGCTAGTGCCGTTCACCTCGGTCACCTTTGCCCCACATTTTACTTTCCATCGTTCTACTTTTCGGCTTTCGCGCTTCCTTCCTTTCGTGTAATCGAGACGCGTGTTTTTCCGAGTCGAACCAAACGAACGAACGAACGAACGACAATTGTCGCTGACGCCAAACGTTGTCCGAAATGTAAAAAAACGTCCCGTCCACTTTGTTTCTGGCAAAACAAAGATAAGAGAGAAACAAAAGGGCGGAGCGAAGGGGAAGAGAGAAAGGAAAATAGAGAGAGATTGCGCGCGTTAGCAATCCGCGAATCGATGACAGGTACAACTCGCGCGGTCTCTGCGACTCGAACGCTTGTTTAACGCGATTGTCTTTCCTCGACACACACGCGCAAACACACACGCGCGCGCGCGCGCGCCCTCGAGTTGACCCGAAGCGCGCGCGAGTTGATCGACCGCTTTGTCAAAACACCGAGCGTCGCGCTATCGATCCGAAGCTTCCGCGTGTATCCGTGTACGTTCCGTTGTATTCGTGTATTAAATTTCGCGCGTGTACTTGGTCGACGTCAACGACGATAATAACGCGACGACACAACGAATAAAAAAAAAAAAAGAAAAAAAAAGAAAAAAAAAAGAAAAAAAATCGACAACGACCCGAGACGAAAGAGAAGACGGTGAAAATGCGCGTGAGATTGCGTTTTTTGTCGATAGAATTCTTTCGACGATTCGACATTGTCTCGACATACGCTATGAAATAGCATATGCCGTCTAAAGCAACAGCAACCATCTACGAAACAGCACGTCCCATAAGACACACTTGCACGTTTTATAATCTACTTATTTTCCATCGTTCCATTGCTGATATTTGTTCCTGTTGCTGATATTTACGTACTTTTTACAAAGTACTGCGAAGTATGAAATAAAAGGTATGGTGATATACGTACGCGATTAAATTGGCACGCTTCTCTCTTTCCACAAGGTAACTTCTGTACGTGTACGTGTATTTTCTCGTATTCAAAATATAATGATAAACGTTACGCACGATAAACATAGCTCGTGTGTTAGTGATAGTTCTGCTGAATCAGGGCTCTGATCGGCAATTTCCATGAAACGAAAGCGTCGATGATACTTGTCTTTTCCGATTACGAAATACCATCGTAATCTCTCTCCGATCTTCGTTTTTCCTTGCTTGTTCTCTCGATCACGAAAACTGACACAGTTTCGAATCGTCGCATCGATAATCCGTTGTCTCATTTTCAACCTCTTCGCTCGAAAGGAAACGAAGAACGTCTCGATGAAACGCTTTGAAAAAACATGCTCGTTTTGCATGCTGTCTCGGCGCTTATGACGCGAGCAATGCGCAAGTTTTCTTAACATATTTGTATCTTTGTATCACTGTCCTCGTCCTCGTCCTCGTCCTCGTCCTCGTCCTCGTCCTCGTCGTCGTTGTTGCGATGACGTTACGATAGTAAATAAACTATTACAATATTTAAACTTAAGCATACGTACTTATTGTAAATTTTCTTTTCCTTTTTTCGTTTTTTACATTTCTATGTCGTACTTCGAAAACTTGTACAAATACATTCGACCAACATACACGACGTAAAAAAGCACACGCGCATACATACACGGCATACGTTGACGATCCTTAAAGTAAAGAATCGTCGCTTCTTCTCGTTTCGATCACTCGCGTCTTTTTCCTTCTTTCTTCTTCGTCGTATTTCGAATTACGTGTGTATCTACGTTAAATTTTTCACGTACAAGGCGTAGAAATATTACGGTATAATACGTAAAAATTATATCTGAATTTCAATGTGACAAATATCGATCGGTGAAGTACTTTCGTACGAGATATCAATACTCGTCCCACAACAACAACAGTAACAAACAACAATAATTCTCTTTCGTCCGTTATTATCCAAGTGCACGAGTAATAAAGAGTACGATCGAGTCGATAACTATCGTTGAGATACGTTGAGAGATGCGATCGTAGAGTAGCAGATCGAATTAACGTTTAACGTTTAACGTTTAACGTTTAACGTTGGGCGAGGCGCACGGCAGAGTGTGCTCTCGTCGAACTGGTACACCGAACGTATCAGGAACTTGATCGAGTTCGCGAACAAACCGTGGGCTTATACCGGCAGTAGACTATACAAATAAGTAGGATAGAAAAATTTTCAAATGGAAAAGTAAATTGAAAAATAGTGGAGTGAAGCTCGAGAGAATATCGAGCTGGGAACGATAGATTTATGCGTATAAAAATAAGAATTTATCTCGATATTAAAAATTTACCCCTATCTTACGGATTAGAACTAGCGCATCGTTCGTACTCGAGTGTTTCTTTTTTTGTTTTTTGTTTTTTGTTTTTTGTTTTTTTTTGGTAATTATACGAATTTCGGAACAAATCCGATTCTTTGTTTGTACGTGTACGTGTACATTTACGTACTTGGGGGTACGTAATGGGGTACGTACACGCGCAGTGTATACACGTACCTCGGAGATGATACACGCGCGTGATTACTCTCGACTCGTCTTCGGCTTGCAATTTCCCTTTCGTTCGCACGCGTTTGTACGTACGGGTACGTACGCTACCGCGACGAATGATCGTGGATGCAACGTAGCAACGAGAGTAATCGATGAACGCAATTTTACGCAACAGTAACGAAATTGTCGATCGAAATTATATTTTGATTAGGCACGATGCATTTGTGTCGTCAAAAGAGAGAGAACAATACGCGACTCCGGTTCGTTTTTTTTTTTCTTTCTTTTCTTTTTTTTTCCCGACGAATTTTCGATCGCAGTTGCATCGACGTCCACGATGCGCGCCATTTTACACTCCACTCCTGCAATTGCGGGACACTGTTTTTCCTGGATTTGACGAAATGTGTTTCACATCGGACGCCGTCTCTGTCTCGTCTTTCTCACCGCGATGCTTTCCCTTTCCCGTCGGTATAGACACGGCCGTCGCGACAGACGAAAACGAGGGGAACGAACGCGGCAAAAGTTCTCATCTCGTTTTCAATTCTTCAACGCTCGACGACGCGATTAAACGTACCTGCGTTTGGTGGAAAATTCTATACCTTTTTTAAAAACAGTCTTTATACAGTGCTTAAATTATTATATACAAAATGTAGCTGCTTAAGAGGTAAAAAGTATCTCCTTATCGTAATTAATTGTTACGCGTTGAATCAATGAAATTCGCAGTTACAGAGAGTTACAGTTACGTCGATTTCGTTCGCGATTGATCGAACGTGGTCTTGGACTCGTATTTACCCTGCTTGTATTTACAAAAAAGCTGCGGGTGTGTACGATTGCGACGTACATGTACTGCGTGCTTCGTAAATCTCGGTTTCGTAAAAAACGATCGAGGTATCGTTGTTCGTCGTATTCTTAAATCGAAAATAAATGCATGATTTTTCGATACGCGAGCGAAACACGCTTTTGCTCGTTTGCGTCGACGTATAATTATATAAAAAATACAAGTGCAAATATACAGATTTACAGGGTAGATCAAATAGACGATGATCGTCGTTGGGTAAAAATCTCGACCATTGTACGAAACGGACGGGTGTGAGACCTAAAATCTAGGATCTAAGTATCTAACATCAGTCCTTACCTATGTGGGCCTGAATCGAACGTCGATAAGATCGTCGATACGTTCAACGACTAACGCGGCACGATAGGAAAGAAAAGAAGAAGAACCGAAGGCATTTACGCGTGCATAATAGCAGCGTGAACTACTATCGTGCCTGGACGTTCGCGAGAGACGAGATAGAACGTAGAAAAGTTCGGTTGTTCCGATCGACCGAGTTTGGAAAAAGACGGTGGTGATGACGGTAGATCGCCCGCCCGCCAGCGTTGTTGCCCGACGACGATCGACGACGATCGACGACGATCGACGACGATCGACGACGATCGACGACGAGTCTTTTGAGATCTTTTGAATTAAACCGTTCGCTCTTGGTCTCGATTCTTACGGAAACGAATACTCGAGTAAAATCGAAGGGGTTAGGTTGGCCGCTCTCTCCGCTGCTCGGCTTACGTCGTCGACGTCCATGAGAGAAAGAAGAGAACCAGAAGAGGAGAAAGAAAATCCTGTTTAAAGCGTCGTAGTAAGTTTCTCACGTGGAGGTGGCATATCATCTTAACAGAAATATTGCGGCGCAATTTCCCACGATCGCAACGAATAAAATTACAGACTTGGAAAGAAGTGGTGCTAAACTGGAATATGCCTTTTCTACGTCTTCGCAAACTCCTGAAACAACGAATAGCAACGAATGAAGCGATTATCGTCACAAGGACGATTATCGTCGTAGGTCGTCGTACGACCCGTTAATTTTTTGACTCGACAAATATCCGATAATACGGTAATCCGATAATGCGATGTGATCGATCGGGAAATAATCACGGAAATAATCAAAATAATAACAAGGGGAAAGTAAGTTAAAAACGAAAAACGACAAACGACAAACGACAAACGACAAACGACAAACGACAAACGACAAACGACGACGCGTGCTTTTTTCTTTTTCTTTTTTTTTTTCTTTTTCATTGAAATACCTTCGCCAACGAGCGTGTAGAATCGTTCGTCTTGGATGTGACGACCTCTTCGACACAAACGATCCAATTTAGTTGACCAAAATTCTTGTTCCGAGACTTTGGCTTTCTCCCGGATCGTTCTTCCCGTTACGTCTTTCTTTCCCGCGTTGCGATCGAACTGCATAGAGAAGCAAAAAGTCTGCCCAAAGTTTGAAGAAGCTTCGTTGGTTTTTAGCGACACTATCGCGTACCAAGTGTCTTTTTCTTCCCAACTACCGTGACAGTAATACGCTGCAACGACAACAATAGGAGACAAAAATAGGAGATGATCCACAGGTAGGTAGAATATAATAAATATAAAGCAAGTAAATATCGCAGGTGCTTACTCGTTTCTTCCGTATCGCAGGTTTTCCCAATAACGATTTCACTCTGATCCCACGAAGCACAGCCTATTCGAACGTTGGTTCTTTCGCAATCCTCCCCCCTTCGTTGTTCCTCTTCCAGTTGCTGATAACCTCGCTGCTCTTCTCCACCGTATTGGCGATGATGGAGATGATGGAGATGATATTGTTCTCGAGGTTGTCGTCGTTGCTCGTACGATTCCTTTTGAATTACATCTTCGTGCCAAGTCGTCCTTCTTTTGGCGATTCTAGAAAGGCGTCTTTCGTTGCGACGTTGTCGTCGACGTAACGTCGACGTGCTAGATACACCGAACGGAGCGGTGAATCCCAAGACGGCGTATCGTCCAGGATTCGGACATTTTCTCTGACGTAACGAAGAGCCTGTACAGCGAGGAAACGAATTGCGCGATGCGAATCGTGTACGCGGCCGATTGTGCGATTGAAATTAAATCATCAATTTTTGGAGAGTCACTTACTTATCAGAGTGGTATACGCCATTGTAGATGTATCTGCAAGGGAACACGCTTCGTCTGGCATTATAGCCTTTTCATCTGCAAAGGTTCCAAGCGATGAAAAAAAGAAAGAGAAACGAACGATTGAAACGAAAGCGTTGGAAGAGAATTGTACGGAACGTCGAGTTGTACGTACTTACCTGATTGCTGTAATTCTACAACGTGATGATCTCTTTTGTGAAATATCATGCAAACGTAGCCAATATCGCTGCAAGAATAGAACACGTTTTAACACACCCACGTTGCAACCCCGTTTTCTCGGTATACTCGGTATACTCTGTATACTCTGTATACTCTGTATACTCTGTACACTCTCTGTATAATACGGTTACTATCCGCTTACCATCCGCTAGTGACATGAGCGATTAACTTTACTTTGTATCCTTGCGTATTCTCCGAAGGATGTAATCTCTCTAGGTTGTGACAAACAATTTTTTCCTCGTGAAACGTATCCCCATCGGCGTTTTGTACTTTAACCTTGAGCGTTGCATTTTTATTGGTGAAGTGATAAACTTTAGTACCGTCCAGAGAACGCCAGTCGTGATGTTCGGTGATCCACGAAGGATACTTGCATCTGTTGTGTTCCTTGTCAACTGCGAATGCAAACTCGATATTTTTGTAAACTCACGCTGCTGGCTAACACCTCCGAACGAAATACACATCGACGAATACATATCGGCGAACGAAATTAGTCGACAAAATTTTGTATATACCTTTGGTAAGCTTTATAGTTGGCGATCCCTCGGAAACGGTAGTTAGGCCGTTACAAGTTGGTTCGCCCGATTGCGCGAGTAAATAGGCCACCTTCCCTTGATGATGCGTTTTCTCTTCGTACAAGAAACATCTGCTCGAGAAGCAGACAAGCAGCGGATAGATAGGATGTAGATAGGATACAAAATATCAACAAAATATCAACAGTTGGCACGCTGATCTAACATCTAGTCGGTCGAGACGAGCATTCATTCGTACCTGTAGATTTTTTCGGAACTCGAGATACTCCTTCCTTTCAACGTTCCAACGAGATACTTGTTACGACCATCGTTCCATACAGCGAGACATTGTAATTCTTCGGCTAAAGCGTGAAAGAAGAGATTCGTAAATTCGTAAATTCGTAAATTCGTAAATCGCATATACGTGCGTGGGAGCAAGGTTAGGTTTAGGTTAGGTTATCGAGAGATAAATCGACAATACGATCGAGCTTACTGTTACTTTCGCTCCGCTCTATGTCGGGACAAGCCTGATATTTCAGCAGCAATTTACTTTCGTCGGTACACTTCTCTCCGAGACTGATGGGCGTTGCACACTCGCCGAAACCCTTGTCGTAGGTAAACGTGAACGATGCTCCGCTGAAAGGACACGGTATCGGCTTGGAATTTACGCGAAACATGGAATACAAAGTATCATCGGACTTGATGTTTGAGCACATTTCGTCCAAGCTGATCTGTTCCGGCGAGCACCATCCTGGCGACAGAAACGGAAAGCTTCAGCCTTGCCAAATTTCCAGAATTCGTAGTATGGAACGACGAATGGAACAACGAAATAGGGAGACAGAGAGACAGAGAGACTAACCTTCGCGAAATTGAATCACATTCTCGTGTCGATCGTTGACGATTATGCAGTAGTAGCAACTGTCACCGCTGAAATCAGCCATTGCGAGGATCGATATGTCGATCGTTCGAGTTCGAAATCAACTACTATCGTGTTTCATCAATCAAAAACTACCAACATACTTACTAGACAATGTACGAATGCTCCGATCGCTCGACGCACGTTCTTTCGCCCAAAACCGTTGCGTTTACGGTAATTGACGATAGTTTGCCATATTGATACCACTCTCCGGTCCATGCAACTGGGAATTCGCAAGAACCTACAACAATTTTGCCATATTAATAGACAGATTTTTCGTTTTTCGAATTACGACTGTGGTTGAGCGTTTTACTTGTTGGCTGTTGTTAACCTGTACCGTGACTGTCGAGTGAGTACACGAGCTATTCGTGTGATCACTGCGAAGAATGAAAGTTGCCTGCAACGAATCGAATCCGAGGATATTTGTTTGTTCGATTGTTGTTGTTGCGCTGTTGTTGTTACTATGCGTCAACTCGACGAAAAGGATCGGATCGGATCGATTCGATTCGATTCGATTCGATTCGTTGCAGGCAACAACTACTACTACTACTACTACTACTACTACTACTACTACTACTACTACTACTACTACTACTACTACTACTACTAGTACGTCGGATACTACGCTATGCTGATGTACTATGGTGTACATTGAAGTGAAGTTGTCATTCATATTCACCATTTGCAGGATCAGGTATATCGACCAGTAGGGACAACAATAGTAGTATTAACATCGTTGTCGAGCGGTGAAGACGTCTTTCCTCGTTGGACAATAAGAAAGATCCTCGCATTCTGGAATAGGGGAAACGATCAAATGTAATAATTAATTCTTCGCGTCGTGTAAACGTTGCAACGTTGCAACGTTGCAAAATGACGTTCTTGGTGTAACCAAGTTTTTCTTTATTAGTCGTTTCGTCGTTGCTGTCGTTAATCAACAAGATAATCGAGTCAATTTTGTCTTCTCGTTCCCTCTCGCGTATCGTCAAAGCAGAGAAATTTCATTGTCCGTTTTATTTTATTCCTTGTCTATAAATATAACGTTAACGATAAAGCGTTGATGCGACGATGGATATCGATCTTAAGTTTGGCTGTCGTCTCGTTTTTATTTCATTTTGCTTTATTATTCTTATCGTTCGTTTTCGTAAGACGAACTACGTATGCAACTCGGTGGCAACTCGGAGTTGTATCGTTGTATTCGAAATAACAGAGAAACGATAAACGTCACAACGATGGACGAAATGATAAACGAAAGAAAATATTCGTTGCACGGGAAAACACGGAAAAACACGGGAAAACACGGCAAACGAAAGAGACGGTGAAAGACGTGTACGTAGGAGGATTTGACGGAACTGCAAGAAGCATCTACGAAAGAAGCAACTCCGCGAAATATGCATTATTTAGCAAAGTACACGTGTCCCGATCGGTTTCGCTCGACGAACGTTCGCTCTCCCTTTACCGCGAACCTCGTGCGCGCCGTTCACTTTGCACCCTATATACATACGTGCACCCTATACGTCGTCGTTCGAGAGATACGCCACGAGATACATCGCGATCTGCGCCGCCGTTCTAACAATACTTGATCTCGTCTGATTTTCTTCCCGTATGTTTGTTACTTTGCATCTACCGCCCGTCCAAGTTAATCAAGTTCTACGTCTTTCTATCCTAATTCTTTTTCGTAATGTTGATCCACACTGAACGACGAGTTACTCGTATTCACTCGTATTCATTTTTTCGCGTCGTCGTCGCCGTCGCCGTCGCCGTCGCCGTCGTCGCCGCGTAATATACGAAGTAGCATATATACGAAAGAACTAAAGATAATTCGACTCGTCGTTGACCGGTGGTTGTCATCGTTATCATTGGGAACACTAACCTTGTTTGTATATCCGGCGTGGTGGATGCAAAGGCGATTCGAGAAAGAGAACGAACGATTTCGGAAAGCATCGCCTAATGACGCGCGATTGAAAGCCAATATTTAGATGGAAAGCATGGAGCCAGCTGGTTCATGGAGCAGATCGTTTGAATTTTAAGATACCTATCGAACGATCAACGCTCACGAGGAGATTCTATCGGCACGTAACGTAAACAACAATTTTATATCCTACAGCAGCGAAAAGAAGACGAGGCATCATCGTAGTTCGCACACGGTGTTGGATTTTTTTTCCAACGAGTCGTTTCCAAGATCTGATCTCGCCTGGCGACGATTAATTCGATAATTAATCTGCGATCAAAGGGACGCGGTTAAACGCGATCGGACTGTCTATCGGCAGAGCGTTTCTCATCGACTTTACCGTGGAGGAATAACACGTCACTCTTTTCGTTAGCACCATCGCTATCATCGTACACGTCAAACACGTCGTTGAACGAGCATCGTCGATTGCAGAAGCTACGTCGAACTACGTTAACTTTTTCTCTCCTCCAAAGACGCGAGTCGCGTAGTAAACTCTCGTAGAAGTTTTTTGCTTTTCACGCGGATGCGTGAGAAATTGGAGAATAAATAAAAATTTAACACGTGGAACGTGCTGCTTTTGCGAACGTTCTTCGTAATTTTAAAATAGTTTACACCGACAACGAAATTGGACGCTACGCTACTGTGCCGCAACTTTAAAACTTTTGCGAGCCTGTTTGTTCGTTTGCTCGCTCGTGGAAACAATGGCGGCAGCCCATGAGCAGCAAACGAAACGCCGCGCCGCTGTAACTAGCGTGTACTACGATACGATGCGTGCTATACTGTAGTACGCAGCCCAGCATGCACCGCTGCATTTATAGACTGCTCGCCTCCTGTTCATGGAAATCGATGTGCGCGGTGTGCGTCTACTAAAACTACTTTTACTATCTTTCTCCGTGTTGTTATATTTTTTTGTCCTCTTCTTTTCTCGTCTCACTGTCTTTCTCTTTCTCTCTTTTCCTTTCCTATTCCTCGTTTTCGTTTCCCTTTTCCTTGCCGTTTCCGTTTCCGTTTCCGTTTTCGTTTTCGTTTCCGTTTCCGTTTCCGTTTCTTTCTCGTTTCAACATTCGTCACAAAGCAGCACGTCGTATGTTGATTTTTTCATCACGCTCTCTTCTTCTCGAACAAACTAGAACGAAGAACAAACGAAGAACGTCGATCGTTCGGTCGTCGATTCCATCGCAGAATGCAAAATATTTCTTTCTATCGTCGACGAAACGATGATTACAGATTGGTGGAAATTCGTACGGAAGAAGAATAAAACGCTAGGTATAAATTTAAAAATACCTAACTACACACGCTTTTCACTAGCAGTGGTAAGCTAGGAACTTTTTTAGTAGGAACTAGCAGCTAGTACCAGGCGCTAGTACCAACATGAAACAAGAGCAGACGAAACAACTAACTTCCACATGGGACTAACTATAGGGGAAACGATCACTCGGCTTATGTGAGTTCCAACGTTCCAACGTTTCGATGTTTTTCTATTTCTCTTCGTTGTACTCGCGTGTGCTTGATTGGATATATCGTGAAAAAAATCTATCAGATTTTCACGAGTGAAAATATAAAACATATTAATTCGATTAATTCGATTCGCAAATCGGACTTACGTCGATGTCAATTATACGTACCGTGGCAGGTTTCGAAGGAGAAAGAAATTTGCGATCCGACACGTACTTTTACTGTAAGAATAAAATAGAATTTGTAAATACACGTTTCGTACTTACTTGACATTTTGCACGTATAACACAGTACGATATAGTATTTAGTTTATTTTACTTTGTACTTTTATCATATCTGCCGATGTACGTGACGTACGTACATGGTTGTACATTGTTGAACGCCGCGGACTATTATTATTATTGGCGGACGGTTGGACGTTACGCTAGGACAATGAGTGAAATATCGATAGATTTGATATATATGTAATTGTATAATTTGTATATTATTATATACAATTATAATTATAACGTACAGTTGTAGCGGGGATTACCTAAACTAGATCTAGTCGCTTGTGTGAGTAGCTTGCGTGAGTAAATTATGTATTACACACATTTCCAATTTTACTTAACTTAAAACGATACCGCACGTTGCATTTTTCAATAATGACAAAAGAAAAAGTCGAAATACTTTTAACGTTTCTCGATAATACGTAATATTACTTTCAAGGCGTTTCTACGTACATTTGCTGAGAAAAAATAAAAGTTAAAAGGTTATCCTTCTTTGAAAGAAGAGGAAAAAATTGAAGTACAAATACACAGCACGTACTAATACACGTTTTGTTCGATTTACTCCATTTGTTTACAATGATTTCTTTCGCGATCCTGATGACGAAAAAAGAAAACAACATACAATTCATAACTCGAAAGAAATTTGTTACATATTTATCATAAATATCGTTTCGGTTAATTTCGAACAAATTGAAATTTGAACGCAAAGCGACTGCGAACAATCTCCATCGCAATCTTTGACCTGATCAATCTCCATCTTTAGATTTTCACATAAATTTTGATCGTCCGATGAACGAACGATGAAAAGTAGTCATCTGCACGCACGTACGAGTGACTACTTTCTACGAAATGGTCTCGTACGTATTTGTCGGACACACTCGTCGGATATATTAAAAACGGTCGGTGTTGAGACGAAGCAGAATACACACGACGTGTGTATTCGCGACGCGTGTATTCTTATTATTATTATTCACCTTTTTTCCTCGTGGCATTTTCAAAGTTGCTAATCCGTCGCTATTGTCACGTACAGCAGACAGCGGACGCACGCGTATCGTGCGATTCGTCGATCGTGCGTACGAGCGTGTCGAATTTAACGAAAACGTGCGAATAAATATAATAGTTGGCGGTAATATAAAAGAGTACCGTTTTGAAAGTGTCGAAGAGCAAGTGAGGTATTTGTGCGTGTATGTATGTAGGTCACGGAAAGCTCTTGAGCGCAAGTCCATCGCGCAGCAAATACGACTTTTCGATCGACAGGTCGTTTCGTAAAGTACGTTGGTAGGTAGGTCGACGGTCGCAACGTTTGGAACGTTGCACGTGTGCAAATGTTACGAAAAATTTCTTCCATCACGGTATGTTTTATCCAATTTGCGACTCGATGTGTTTCCGCGTTGGACGTTGAATTGTTTTCACATGCTTATACACGTGCATGAATCCCGGCGAGAATCCTTTTTCTCTCCCTTGTCCTTTTTCTTATTTCTTCGTACGATTTCGATCGACGAGAAAACGCTTAGTAGGTAACAGGTAACGACGATTCACTCTACTATCTTTAACAAAGAAAGCGTGCATTTTTCGTTACGACCAAACGAGATCGTTAAAAGTGCAGCAAAGATATATTCGTTCGTTTCGTTTCGTTTTGTTAAACTCTTCGTGTGTGTGTGTGTGTGTGTGTGTGTGTGTATTTTATTTACTTTTACACTCCACGAAGGATTTGATTTTAATTATATTTCACGCGGATAGTGAAATTCTAGGTTTCTTTCTTCTTACAAAGATACTCTTCTTGAATTGTAGTAGATGCACCGGCGGAATGTCTTTCTTCGCTTGGAAAGGGGGCAATCGTTCTGAAAATACCGAACACGGTGGACGTAACTTGCAAGATGGTCTCTTTCAAATTGCATCTCAAGCTTGCCACATATTGGTGCAAGTAAGTTTAGTACGATCGAGCAACAATTAAGCAACAAACTCACGAGTTTGTTCGAATTCGATCATGATTTATTTCGTGATTTATTTCGTTGCGGCGCTCTCTGTTCGGTTTTCGTATATTTTGTATTCGTTAAATTGCACGTTGTATTTCCGTGGTATTTGAAATTATTCATTTCGGTTGGTATTAATTTCCTTAAAAGTTTAATCTTTTTATTTAAATTGAAATCGACGAGTCGAGGAACGGAAAAAGTAGGAAAGGGATTCGATTCTATTTCTATACGTCTATAACAATCTATATCGATAACACCACGGTCAGTCATTGTACGCAAGTAGTTTGAATTTCAAAACTTTCGCGAGCGCAGTTGCTCGCAAGTGCAAGTTGCGATACGAGCGCGCGATGATGTACGTACATAATAGCAATGTATGTAGCAATTAATTAATCGTCTTGTGAAATCTGATTCGACAGGTGAACAACACGCACAACGTTTCGTACGGTGGAAATAACAATGTGAGGAACATCGCGTATTCGAAATGTTCGGACAACGACGAAGATTCGGTACGTCGCGCAGCTTCTTCCGCGAATAAAGCCACTGCTTCCACGGTTAACTCTTACACGAAGTATAGGAAGGAACAAGGCAAAGATCAAGATGTGGTCGTTCTGTTGCCACGTCGTAAGAGCAGAACGCCTCTCGTCAAGCACAAATTATCCGTACGTACGATTACGTAAGGATTTCTCCGTTTTCGTTTCGTTTCGTTTCGTTTCGTTTCGTTTCGTTTCGAATTCATTTTTGCGATCGACTCGTCGAACAAAAATAAATGACGTCACTTGTCGCAGACCGTTTCCGAGGATGCTAGATTAGAACTGAACGACAAGTCGAGACACACCACCGGCGGTGATTCTTGCGGCGGTGCTGGCGGTGCTGGCGGTCCTGCTGGTCCTGCTGGTCCTGCTGGTGCGAACAATGGTAACAATAGCAATACCGTTCCCGACGATGACTTCGAACTGTGGGATTATTCCGGTTTCATGTTGAAAAATGATATCGACGATCCGATTGCAAATTGGAAGTTAGTGTTCCTTTTGATTTTTAGAAATTTTTATTCCATTTGTACAACAAAGTACAAAGAAGTAATTAATCAATCATTCGTGTCGATACTGTGTTGATACTTACGTCCGAAACAGATGGGGAGGCGCGCAAGGATGGTGCAGACCAAGTTGCATTCCGATTACGGTTATATTAGTTTTAATAGTACTGGTCGTTTTGTTACCGTTGTTGGATCATACGGCGGATAAATACGCGTCAAACGGCGCAGATTTTGCCTTCCACGGAACTTGCACGAACGGCTGTGATTTATCTTTCGTGGAAACTCTACCGATCGGTCTGAATTACACGAACGATACCGTCTTTCTCGACAACACTTACGACTCTTGGATTAAATTGATCTCATTGGCGCGGCAAAAGATTGAAATAGCATCGTTTTATTGGACTATGAGAAGGGAAGACGTGTATCCAGACGACAGTGCGAAACAGGTATAATACAGGAGTAAGTGAATTTTTTCTTTTTCCCCCTTTTGCCCTTTTCAGTGAAATTCGACGTGATTGTTTCAGGGTGAGGAAATATTCAAACTGCTTCTTCAAGCGGGCAGAGATCGGAACATTTTACTGAAAATAGCGCAAAATCTACCGTCGCAAGTTAGTCCAAATATCGATACGGAAGTCTTGACGAAGAAAGCAAATGCCAAGGTATTTAACGATTCAACGATACGAAAAAAAGAATTCGACTCGCTTGAAAAAGAAAAGAAAAGAAAAGAAAAGAAAAGAAAAGAAAAGAAAAGAAAAGAAAAGAAAAGAAAAAAATTTTACGCCGATTACACGTTCACTGTGTGTGTAGGTTAAGAGTTTAAATTTTGCTGGATTACTGGGAGGGGGGATACTTCACACGAAATTATGGCTCGTTGACAGAATGCACGTATATATTGGTTCTGCGAATATGGATTGGCGGTCGCTCTCACAGGTGAAAGAGCTTGGTTTAATCGCCTTGAATTGCAGTTGTTTGGCAAACGATTTCGCCAAGATATTTGACGTAAGTTGATCGTTTCTGATTGAATCGCACGCTTGTGCAGTAGTTGCAAGAGTTGGAGTTACTTTTAAAGAGTTACGCTTGGTCGTAGGTTTACTGGACGGTAGGCGATGATGGTAAAATACCATCCGTTTGGCCAGATTATCTCGATACGAGAATTAATTTAAAAACTCCGATGAATTTTACATTTAAGAACAACAAGTACAAAACCTTTGTCGCGGTAAGTTTGAGGACAGCGTTCCAACGTGTATGAATTTAATGCGACACTCGAGATATCGAATATAGATAGACGAGAGAGATTTTTGTACGTTTCGTACGTTCCGTATTTCAGAGTTCTCCTCCCCCATTTTCGCCAAAAGGAAGGACCAACGATATCGATGCTATCCTTTATTGCATCGAAAAAGCTGAGAAATTTATTTACATCTCGGTAATGGATTATTTTCCACTGACTATATATACAGCTAAAATCAAGTACGTATCGATCGATCTTCTTCTTATTGATTCGTCCGTTGATTTACTTACGTCAACGTACTACGTGTTTCTGCGTGTATCAATTCGATTTATCGATTCTACGTCTTCGACTTTGCGTGTGATTTAGATATTGGCCGATAATTGACGATGCGTTGAGAACCGCAGCTATCGAACGTAAGATACATATACGACTACTGATATCAACGTGGAAGCACACGAGTAAATCAGAGATTTTCTTTCTGAAGTCACTCGCGGAATTAACGGATAGTTACGCGGGCGTAAAAATTGAAGTGGTCAGTGTTTGATCTCGTTTGCTCTCGTTTCGTACGATTCTCTTTCGATTGATTGCACTTACTGCTCTACACGTAACTGCACTTGCGCTCTCTCTCTCTCTCTCTCTCTCTCTCTCTATCTATCTATCTATCTATCTGTCTATCTATCTATCTATCTATCTATCTATCTATCTATCTATCTATCTATCCATCTATCTATCTATCTATCCATCCATCTATCCATCTCTCTCTGTTTTCGTTTCCAGAGAAAATTCATAGTTCCTACGAATCCTGATTTCGACAGAATACCGTTTTCGAGAGTAAATCACAATAAATACATGGTGACCGATGTAGCAGCGTATATAGGAACGAGCAACTGGTCTGGCGATTATTTTATAAATACCGCAGGCAATTGCTTCTCTTACTTTTTCTCTTGCCACACCTTTGCTACTGCCAACGACGAACAAACGTATATGAAATTTTCCATTTGCTTCGTTAGGTATAAGTACAATATTCGAGAGTATCGGCGATCAGACTTCGGACAACCTGAGGCAACAGTTGGAAAATGTTTTTCATCGCGACTGGCATTCCGAATATTCTTACTCTTTGAACGGAAGTTTACCACCAGTGGAACGATCGACAAACAACATCGAAGACGATTATTATCTGCGATCATCACGTTACGTATTAGCGTGACAACATCAAAGATCATTTCTCGATAATTAATATCTAAACGTTTTCAGCGAAGGAAAGGAAAATCACTGCTAAACATTCTGCTAAATTACGTCGAGACGAATTTTTTAAACGTCTCGTCTCTCCTCATTGACAAAATTAAACTCTTTCTTTTCCTCTTCTTTTTCTGTCTTTCTTTCTTTTTTTTTTCTTTTTTTTTTTCTTTTTTTTTTTCTTCTTTTTTTTTCTCTCGCGAAGCACATTCTTACGATTATCCACACTCAGCAAATATCGACTTCGAGCTGACGTTCTGTTTGTTCCGTGTACACTACGTGCACAAACACATCCTTCTTTCATTCTCTCTCATGTTCTTTCATCTCTTTCGTGTATTATTTTTCTTTAAAGATGTATGAACACGTACGAACGTACATACATCTACGTTCATACGTGATATTTCTTCTATCTCTTTCTTTTGGTCTCTGTTTGCTTACCTGCCTGATTCCGTCTTCCTTTAACACACCTCTCCTTCCTTCCGGAGTGCGCGCTCGCACGTACACACGTGCACATTTATTGACCACGAGAAACGAATATACCTGAAATCTCGAAGGTATCTCGGAGTCTTAGTCTTACATAATGGACGTTTGTGTGCCTTGGTTTAAATGACCTTGCGAATGTCTTCTATGGAAGAAGAAGAAAATAAAAGAAGAAGAAATCATTTCAACGTAAAAAACCGATATTCCGTCCACATGCCGTACGCAAGATATATCGATTTTGAAAAAAATTGTACACTTTGTAAAAGTTTACGAGATTTGGGAAACGAAACGGAAGAGACCGTGCCGGCATATATCATAATTCGATACGACACGCATTAGTAACACGTTATATTCTTCTTTCGTCGATGTAAATAGAATATACGTAGATGTAGAAAAGCTGTAAAAAAGCTGCTAAAGTACGTGTTTAATTTGAACGATATGTGATACGTGTTTACGTGGACATACGATATACGAGAATAGCTCGATAACCGTGACAAAAAGTAGCGTTTTTTCACAGCTAGATTCAAATTAGCATGACGAATTATATGCCGAAGGAATATATTAATTTGCATCGCGTTAATCGTGTCAAGTTGTTTATTTATTGCGGAACAAAGTTCGTTGCGGAATCAACGCACAATCACCACCATTTGCGATTTTATTACAATTTTTTGAAATCGACGACAGTTATCTTTGTTCGTTGTATCTATGAAATTGTTTCCATCTTTACGTTTTTCCTATGTATCGTACATTTTCATTTGTACTTGAATTCTTTATATTTTTGTACGAAAAAGAAAGAAAATAGAATTGTATAAGCATATACGTACGTATATATCCAGATACAACTGTGCGCAATTGTTACTTGCAATAATTAGCAATCGTTGATTGTCAGCGTTGTTAGCGTTAATATAATTACTCGCTTTTAATTCTAGTTGTGTTCTTTAATTCTTTTCGATAACTATATACTACGTGTGTAATTTAATTGCCACAGTGTGTACGTTATATACTAAAAAAATGCTGATTGTTGCGATAAATTAGTAAGCGTAAAGGAATTATGGCACACTTTGTTCTTTGCTATCCAGTTCACGCGAAGTAGTCGTACGCGAAGTTGAGTATAATACTTTTGCAAAATATGCCAATGATGTACGGATATGTGTATTGAAAAGCAGATTCGTGACAATGCAATGGTTTCACACGTTGACAGCGCGTTGCTTATTTATTTGTTCAAGCACAGCATTGGAATATGTGAATTTTGCCATATTTGCAAAGATTGCTGACCGATGTGTCGTAATCGAGGTGTTTAGTTTGCGAATGTCCGTTTGCGGTTCACCGTCAAATTATTTTGAAACGAACATCGAGATACACGAACTCGATACGATACGATACGATACGATACGATACGATACGATACGATATCACCTTTGATGGATGCTTTGAATATTTTTGATCGATCTGTCTTTTCTCTGCTTTCTCTCCTTTCTCTCCTTTCTCTCCTTTCTCCCTTCGTATTGTCTTTAACAACTTTAACAACAACAAATTCGATCGTGTAAAACGTGAGTTGTACGCTTCGAGTTGTTCGCGATATTCGTCGTTTGTTTCGTTTGCGATATGCTTCGTTTTTTATCCAGTGTTGATAAAACGCTGTTGCACGTACACGATGCAATGCCGTAACACGCTGTTATACAATTGCCGACTACAAACTACTTTGCTCGGATTTCACGTGTAAAAGTAAAATCTTCGCGTGTATTACGTGGGTGTTACGGGGCACGTGCGATAAGGAGACAGGAGGGAGCGGCGGGCGGCGGGGAGGAGGGGGGAGCAACCGATTTAGAAAAGTACGATCGGAGAGAGCTTGACAAGAGGAACGAGAGAAAGAAGCAGGAAACTGGAAGGAAAAACTGAGAAAAAAAAAGAAAACGAGAGACGAAACAAATAATGAAAATAAGGTGGTTGACTGTGGGGGTCGTGCGAGTGTGACTGAACGGTCAAGGAAGAAGGGGAAAGAGACTCGGAGGGTAAAGAGAAGGGGCAGTGAACGAAGCAGAGTAGAAGGAGAAGAAAGGAAAAGCAAGACTGACGGCGGTACGAGTGACAATTGTGAGGTGTTCGCTTGCAAAAGACTCGAGGTGGCATAAGAGGAGGATCGGTAGATTCGGGCTGAGAGAAAGTTTCCAAGGTATACCTCTAGTGTTTGTTTCTTCGTTCGTTCGTTCGTTCGTTCGTTCGTTCGTTCGTTTGTTCCTTCGTTTCTTTTTCTTCGTTGATTCATTCTACTTTTTTTTTCTTTTTTTTTCCTCTCTCTCTCTCTCTCTCTCTCTCTCGGAGTAACGAGATATATTTGTTTGATACCTTAAAAGTGTCGCGTAAAAATTTACTTTACGAAATTTGACGGACGAGGTCAGTGATATTGTGCAAAGATTGTCCGAATAGTCCGATGCGACGCACGATGCGCGTATCATCTTGGATCTGTCAGTCGCATGAAAAAAAAAAAAAAAAAAAAAAAAAAAAAAAAAAAAAAAAAAAAAACGCAGCTTGTTATTTGATTGATCGTGTAACGACTGGAACGAAATTTATCGAACAATTTATCATCGGATACATCCCATTCGTACACGAACGATGGGGCGTTGATACGCGCGTGTGAAAAAAGAAATTCCGCTCAGCTTTTCTTTTCTTTTCATTTCTTAATGATTCTCGGTTGCAAGTATGTGTACGTACGTGATTGTAACGAACTCTTCGTTTCACACGGTCGTTGAACGTCTGAAACTTTCATGTAGTTGTAACGTAAATTTCCCTTGGTACATCAGGGGGGAAAGAAGGTAAGATAGAGATTGGTAGAGAGTGAATGGTGAGTGGGGTGAAGCGAAAGGGTGAAACTCGCGTGTGCACGATGCGTGTAAGATGCGTG
This sequence comes from Tetragonula carbonaria, assembly GCA_032399595.1. Taxonomy (NCBI): domain Eukaryota; kingdom Metazoa; phylum Arthropoda; class Insecta; order Hymenoptera; family Apidae; genus Tetragonula; species Tetragonula carbonaria. The sequence goes on along the minus strand of JAUCRC010000012.1, from coordinate 13,620,233 downwards.
TACGGTGTACCAATGTACGAAGTAGTAGTTTTCTTGAATCCAGTATCGACTTGGATCTATGTCAGAGTCCGGAGTTGGATTTCGATCCGCGACTTTCTTCGTCAGACATTCACCGCGAATTCGCCGCCAGTTAAAATCGTCGCGTGTCGAGCGTGAGCAGTAGAGAATCGTTTAAACGCACGAACGTCGTTCGTTCGTTCGTTCGTTCGTTTGGACGTATATATATATATATATATATATATATATATATATATATATATATATATATATATATTACACGTATAAAAAAAAAACACGCGTGACGAGTAGATTACAATACAGTGATTGATCGTACGAGATGAGTAGACCGTGTAAGAATCCTGTATGTAAATCTGTTTTGTGCCATCTCGTTTTCATACCAAATAGTATATTCGCGGCGAAGGATACCGTTACTTTGTAAAGGTTGTAAAGGTTGCTCGCGCAGCATCCGTATATTCTTAATATTTACTCACGTAACCTGAAAGCCTGAAATGACAACGCGTTCGAATAATTTGACTCGGAAGAGATTTGTGTCGTCGTTCGTGTCGCGATACATCTTCGCAACAGCAAACGTGATTCGATAGTTGACCAGAGGAAACTACCTTGCTTCCGCGCAAGCGGTTCAAACTGGTGTAAGACTGGCGCAAGGCAGAAATACGGCAGAAGGTAGAAGAGATTAGCTATTCTAAAAGACGCAGAATATACGATATAGCGCGGCGATATAGGATGGCTGTGGGAAATGCGAGGAGAGAAAGAGAAAAAGACCGATTTCGTTGTACGAATACGAATACAATTCGTATTGTGCCGCGCTCGATACCATACACACGCTTCGTTTTCGCTCAGCAGAAACGAAGTTCTTTTGAATTCGACGAGAATTTGTTAAATTTTCATCACCGTTTCGTCGATGACTCTTTCAGTCTGACGATGTGAAGGGAAGAGGAACTCGTCGTTAGCGAAGAATTCGAAGAATCGAGTGAAAGGCTGTCTTTCGTTAACGTAAAAACCAATAGTGGAGTAAGTATCACGGATATATCGCAAAGCGCTAGAAAAAATATCGAGCAAGAGTTCACAGTATCGTTGCAAACTTCGGATATAATATAAGCCTTGGTAGCCGTCGACACGAGCCGAGCACGAGCTATCGACGAGAATGGATGTAGATACGGTTCGATTTGAATTTGGAACGTGGTAAAAGACGCCGCGACCAAGTTCACGATCAACTTTCACTCTATGACGCGCGATGATGTACGCAGTTTCTCTCTTCTCTCTTCTCTCTTCTTCTGTTGAGAGAGTTCTAGAGAGACTGTAGAGTGTCTCTTGTCGCAAGAGTAGAACAACGTAGTTGCGTGACAACGGACAACGGTCGTTCGTTTTAGTTTTAATCGGCATGCGATTAGCGTGCGATGTAGCGTGCTTTGTTTGTTGCCTTTGTGATTGTTTTTCGTTTTGTCGTTTCGATTGTTTCGTTTTGAATATTCGTTAACGTTTGAAACGTCACGCGCAGCGAACGCAGCGAACGCGCAGCAAACAGAAACGAGTAGCGATGGTGGAAGTTTTGGTGGAACCTGGTGGCCAAGAAGCGACCGCCTTCGGCAACGATTGCAAATCGGACGACGTTGGCAACCGGACGGAACGTTTGGCTCGAAGCGATCGTTGCGATTCGATTTTAGAACAGTCGTTGAATCTGAGCCCGATTCAACAGTTCTACAATGGGCAAAGCATCTTCATCACCGGTGGTACCGGATTCGTTGGCAAACTTTTGATCGAGAAACTTCTTCGAGAATGTCCTGGGATCTCGTTCGTCTACTTGTTGATACGTCCGAAAAAGGGCAAGGACATGCATCAACGTATCGAAGAAATCTTCGACGACCCGGTAAACATTTCTCTCTTACCTGCTACGTGCTTAATTCTTTCTCTCCAGCTCTTTTTCCTTTCTTTCCTTTCTCTCCTTTCTTTCCTTGTTGCTTCTCGAGCTCGTCAGAGCCTTTCCTTTTCTCTTTCCGCGATCAAAGAACAAAAGATCCCGATTCTAGATTCTCTGACTGGCCTAGACTACTTTTGCTTCCGGCATCGCGCATCGATCGAGACGCGAACCGGACGTTTCGCAGCTCTCTTCCTTCTTCCCTTTTTCTTTTTTCTATCTCGCCTGCTCCCGTTTTTCCGCGTATTCCGCGTATCCTCCAGCTATCCTATTTAACGGAGAAGAACCGTCGGATAGAACCGGGTTCGAATCTAGGTCAATTGACCAACTCACCTACTAGCGCGTACCGGTAGTAATTTCTAAATGCAGTTTCTCCCTGTGTTAAAGTCCCTACCACCGACCATCATCCGCCGTTACGTCCAATCGCTAATTTACCTTTCTATTTAGCTGTTTGACAAACTGAAAGAGAAGCAACCAAAATTTCGGCATCAAATCGTTGTGGTAGCCGGAGATTGCAGCCAACCAGGTCTCGGCATGTCTGCCGCCGACAGGCAAACGGTTACGCGAGAAGTCTCCATCGTTTTTCACGTTGCGGCAACGGTCAGATTTGACGAGAAAATAAAACTTGCCGTACCTATCAACGTTCGTAGTCCGATAGAGGTGATGAATCTCTGCAAGGAAATACCCTGTTTGAAGGTAAATAAAAAATTCTTCTTTGCAATTGTACGTCCACCTTGTTCCTTGCTCCTCTACGTATACGTATACGTATACGTATACGTATATGTATACGCACAAACATTGCGAGCGATATTCTAGCAAGCAATTTTGCAATTTTGCAATTTTGCAATTTTGCAATTTTGCAATTTTGCAACTTTCAGTCGTTCGTCCATGTGTCGACGGCATATGCCAATTGTCCGTTGGATCTTATCGAAGAGAAGGTCTACGAAGCACCGATCGACGGCGAGAAGTTGATAACTATCGTTGACTACATGGATGAGAAATTAATCGAGGAAATTACCCCGCGGTAAGCAAATTTCCTTTTTTTTTCTTTTTTTCCTTTTTTACGCTTCGGATTATTACTTCTCCTTATTCTGCTTATTCTTGCTTCTCGTCTCTTCCAACGACTCAACTATATATTACGTTATATATTAGATTGTTAGGTGCATGGCCGAACACGTACACGTACACGAAAGCAGTAGCTGAAAGTGTCATCGTGAAACAGGCCGGCGAGCTGCCCGTTGGAATATTTCGTCCTGCCATTGGTCAGTGTCGAGTCTTCGAGTCTATCGATGTGCTTTATCAACGTATCGTTCTTTCCTGTAGCTTTTTACGATCACCGACATCGCCGAAACTCGATATTTCGCACGTGCTCGATCACTCTCTTGCTGCTATTCCATGTGGACGCGGCAATATTCCATTATCCAATTGTACAAAGTAGACTCGAAAGTAGAAGAAATAAGCGAGAGAGAGAGAGAGAGAGAGAGAGAAGAAACGTGTCGAGAGTAGGAGTAGGAGTAGTCGGGGATAGTTGAATGAAAATGAATGACATTTGATTCGATCGGGATGGATGTGACATATCTCAGTGATTTTTCAGTGATATCGACGTATCGAGAACCGCTACGAGGATGGATCGACAATCTATACGGACCAACGGGTGTCGCAGCTGGGGCTGGCACCGGTGTCTTACGGTCGATTCATTGCGACGGATCCATACAAGCCAATGTCGTTCCTGGCGATTTAACAGTAAATGCTCTGATAGCTTGCGCTTGGGATATAGCGAATCGCCGAAAGTAAGATTCGTCGATCGAAACTTCAATTTTTTCGTTCGTTCGACTCTTTTCGATTCTTTTGCTTCTTATTTCTTTCTTTCTTTTTTTCAGTCTTTCGCTATTTTTTTTCTTTTCCTGTACGGTTTATCCGTCATTATTTTTTTCTTCTGTTTTTTTTTTTTTTTTTTTTTTTTTTAACGCACAGATCTGCGACTGCCGAAGAAACGGAAAACGACATACCCGTTTACAATTACGTCTCGAAAGATAATCCTATAACGTACGATCAGTTGAAAGTTTTATCCGAAAAATACGGTCTTCAGTTTCCCACTAGCAGAGCCATATGGTACTATAGCTTCCGAAACAACAAGCACAAGATAATTCATCTGATGTACGTTTACTTGTTACATTTGTTGCCGGCACTCTTGATCGACACCATCACGCTCTGTTTAGGAAAAGAACCGAGGTAATTGCGCGCGCGCGCCCGCACGCGTACGCACTCTTTATCTCTCAGCACTATTGTCCATATCACTTACTTTTTTATTTGCTTCTGTTTAATAATTTTCTTCTCTATTCTACTTTCTTAAAGGATGTTAAAAATTTATAAAAAGATACACAAATTTATGGATGTGCTCAACTATTTTTCTACCAAGGAATGGAAATTTTCAAACAACAATATTAAAGGGTTACTGAGTAAAATGACAAAGGAAGACCGTGAAAATTTTGCATTCGATGTCACTGAAATTGACTGGGATCATTATTTTCGAATGTATGTACGTGGAATTCGTATGTATCTGATAAAAGATCCGCTAGATACTCTTCCAAAAGCACGTGCCAAGTGGCAAAGGTATCTCGAAATGATTAATTAATTAATTTTGTTCTTCCTCTTTTCTCTTTCTTTCTTTCTTGTTTTTGCGAATCGGTGTTCTGGTGACACACACACAACCACACACGCGCGCGCGCGCGCGCGCGCACACACACTCACACAGTGATCAACGTTGAACGTTCGTTTTACAGATTATATTGGACTCACCAGGTGGTCAAGCTGATTTTCGGCTACGCTCTGTTACGAATATGTTGGTTAACTTTGTCTCTTCTCTTTCGAAGTTGTATACGTCAATTCGCGTAGCAAATGTATTTCAACGTGTACGACGGGCGGAAATGCACGCCAGTAACGTACGTCAGATATGCACATACATGCATACCTCTGTTTGTTCGAACTTGGTCGAGCATCGAGCATCGTTTTTCTCTCAACCTCGTCGTCGCGAGACCATCTTGTTCCCGCGTTTCTGATCGAAAGTGAGGCTGCTTTCGACTGAGCCGACTTGCTGAATAACTCGGAACAACGGAGAAGAAAGAAGAAAAGAAAAAGAAAACACACAATGAAAAGAGTATTACAACGATTTCATTCGTTCGAGTATTATTCGCTTTTATTCGATTCAACGAGTCGTTGTACAACCATTTGGCAACTCCAAATCTGATATATACGTTTGTGAAACGTTTGCAAGGAAATGACGAAACGCGGTGTATTTCCTTTCGTTTCTCTTTCCTTTTTTCTTTCTTTCTTTCTTTCTTTCCCTTTTCCTTTATTTCACAGACGTCCTTATAGGAGATATCGGGCAAATAGCGCCTAATTTTCAACTGTGTTTCAAACGTGTGCAAAACTTGCTGTACTTGACGCTTTCATTTGTAATAAAAAAAACATAGTTTCCTTTTTATGGAAGTCACAATTGGTTCGATTTACTTACTCTTGTGACGACGAGATATCACGTACAGATAGCTCGTCGTAATCGGTTTACTACACAACTGGTCACGCCAGTCTCAATCGCGCCAACTGTTTTGTTATGTCGCTCGATGATAAATATATACAATTCTTGCACAGGATTCCACAACTCGTGGAATTTCGTTTATTTCCAAATAAATCAACGAACGTCCTTCATGGTATACCTAAATGAATAAATAACGCGTAAATATACGATATACATGTGTGATTATTCATTCTCCAAACGTAAGAGAAAATACACACGTATCCGTATGTCCGAATTTGGGATTTTTTCGTCTTTAAAAAAAAAAAAAACTTGGATCGCTCGACCAGCTCACTCTCACCGCTCTATCCCTACCGCTATCTTCAAAAATCTTTCTTTCTTAAATTACCCGTTTGTCCACTTTCTTTTTCTTGCATCATCAACTCCTCTTCGGTTAGGTTGCCCCTCTCGAGTCGTCGTCGCTCCAAAGGTCATACCGAAAAATTCCAAAGAACGTTGCTGCGTTGCGAGCGTTAGTTACATATTTCACATCCATCCCGTGCCTTGTATCCTATTTCGATTTCATTCTACTATTATATTCCACTGATATCTCGTGATTTGATATCTATTCTGTTCTTTGAAGAAAAAAAAAAAAAAAAAAAAGAACAGTCAAACAAGGATACATCCGAGTGTACGTGTAACGGAACATGTATTTTATAAAAGATTTATTTTTCATAAGAATTACATTGATAAGAAATCGCTAAATCTATAACATCTTGATTGAATTTGTGTAAAAAGTATGTTGTAAAATGTACCATATACGTATACGTATACGTACCTCACCATATTAATGGCCGTTTTTATTGATTATATTCGACGTTACTTTTTTCAGTTTTTTTCTTTTTCTTTTTTTTTTTTTTTTTACAAATACGTACGTATATCGAGTTAATGGTTTTTACAGAAAAAAAATGTGTCTTGCAATTGCCATGTACATATTGACAGCTACATTCGGAGTACTTCTGAAGCTAATCACAGCAATTGGCATATTTTTCTTAAATCTTCTTGGAAGAATCATTTACTTCGCATACTCGCTTTTTCGTACGCTAACTGCAACTGAATCGACCCGAGTATCCACCGACATTTGATCACGATGGAGATAATTTCACTTCTAAAGAAGAACAACCAAAAATTTCTCGTTGCCTTGCCGACGTAATTCCCTTCGTGATTTCGTGATTTCCTGATTTCCTGACGTAAAACAATCGACGTATAATTATAATTCGCACGAAAAACGATCAACGATAATAAATGCATGTAACCAAGTTCAAGAGACAGACCAACAACGAATATCAAAGTTTTATTATCGGTAAATGGTTTTATTAATAAAAATGAAACATAACTACAAACGATCGCAAGACTTTTTTTCATATGCTTTTTAATTTTACGTTCAAGCAAGAACACAAGTCAGCGGTGCGATGTTCTTCCTCTTTTAAAAAGCTCGTTATTTATCGTGATTTTGGACGGAATTTCAATATCATTGGACGGATTAGTGGACGCTTATATACATTAGGTTTTGCGCCATGCGCGTGATACGTTCTTCGTCTGAACGTAACGTGTTCGTTCGTTAATTCGTATCGTTAATTTTTCGTTATCCGTGTTAATGAAAACAAGAACGACGTCATTGCAGTTTGATGAAACGTCAAACGTCAAACGTCAAACGTCAAACGTCAAACGTCAAACGTCAAACGTGAAACGTGTTCTGTCTTAATTCGTTGGTAGTGCCGATACGGCGCTATGCGGTGTTGTTGGGCGAGAACCAGCGATAGATTGCGTGGTAGATGCATTTAACGACTGCATAGTCCCGATCTGAAACAAACTTTGTCGATCAATGGTCTAGTTACGAAAGTGACTAAAAAGAACGACCAAAAAAAACACTGACAAAAATGAACGCGAGTCGAAAACAACTTTCTTTCGGACAACTTACTCTTAAATGAGCCAAATCTTCCAATCTCGTAAGATCGCATAATTCTACGTACAAAGAGTACACTATTAACCATCCGTAAATGGAAAAACAAACAAACGTCATCCATAAGATGCACATTGTAACGTTGTAAGCAAATATCATGTCGTTTACTATACTAAAGAAGATGAAAGCAAAAAATCTGAAAACAATGAACGCTGCAAAACTGTAGAGCCACGGTACCATCTTCTTCTCATATTCTTTTCTTAAAGCAGCTATCAATATCAGGGACGTTGCCAACACTATTACTCCTCCGAGCATAGAGAACAAAGCGAAAACGACGAGAGCGTTACGTACTGAAACGAAATACGTCGATACGATTTATGATTTATCCCATTTTTCCGTTGCCTTTTTATTTTTATTTTTTATCCGAAGATAAACTCGCAGAACCAGTTTCAAATTTCAATGAACTACGTACTCACCATGCCGATTACCCACGTAAACAAATTCATACGATATTATGTAATAGCCATAATGGGTCGAGCCCGGTGCAGCTTCGTAAAGGCAATAAAGATCAAATATAGACGTGCATATGGTGAAAATGGCTAAACACTGAAAGAAGAAAACATCTTTCATCTCCGTGTAAATATTCTGTATACCACATTCTGATCAACGACTGTATATATTTTTACCAGTGCAAATATAGCTGTAAACATGGCGCCTCTTTGAATATTGAGTAAATACGAATGCGGTAAAATTGGTTTTTGATACCAACGTGTTTTAACGCTACGCGTTGATCGCGAAGATTTTAAATTTGCACTGCTACGCGTAGTAACGTGCGAATATACCGATGGTGTGCCCATGCTGGGAGATTTTTTTCCGTAATTCATTTTACAGATACGTCAGTTTTTCAATCGCTGTGTCAATTGTATTTCTTACAAATAACGATTTATTATTTTCGATGTATTTTCGCACTCCCTGTCTTATACTGTGACGTTAAAGGTTAGTTTGTAAATATTACTTCCACTGTTTCCTATGATCACGTTCGTTTCTCGCTACGATATTATTATATCGTCGATACATATCCACTTTTTCCAACGACAGTTTAGTATTATAATTTTAGTGTTAAAAATTTCAGTCGATCGAGTCGTAAACGTAAACATGAAATCACACCGTTTTAACAATCGTCGTCGTCCATTAGAAGCCGACGCCCGACGCCCGACGCCCGACGCGTTAAATCAACCTAACCGAAGAGCGACGACGAAAGTCGAAGAGATCCGAAGTGATTTTAATAATACAATTATAAATTGTAACTCGTAATATAATTTGATATAATTATAAATTATAACTCGCTATAGATAAAGATAAATATAATAGACACAATGTCTTATGGAACTTTGTGTCTTGCGACGTCTTTCTAATCTCGAAATTCTAATCTCATCGGAGAGACTTTTTTTACGCGATTTCTGTGACACTGACTACGGCGAATGTAAGATTCTATTCTATTCAACGATATATATACAAGTAAACTTGACGTACGATGCTTTTTCGACGTAATCCCGTGTGTTTCGGGAAACATTTGACTCCATATTCCGTTTTCACGTCTCCATATCACGTACACGACATTATCGATATAATATAGCGACGATTCGAACGAGAATTAAATTTTCTTACGAAATTACAAATAAGATATGAAACGTAATAACTCGTATAGTTACAAACCAAGTACAGAGCTTCAAATTGCAATGGTTCCTCATCCATATTGCAATGCCATTAATTGTTTTTTGCATCGAAATATTGCAAGTTAAACCCTTTCTTCCTATGTGACATTATGGCTGATTAAATGCATGTACAAAGATTTTACAAATTTAATTCTATAAATTTAATAACTTCGAAGATTTTACAAATTTAATTTTATAAATTTAACAACCTCGGAATTTCACGACGATATAAAAAAACTTCATTTAGGCATTTACGTGATTAATTTAAATTTCACACGTGCTGTACGAGAACTGTTTGGAACAATATTTCGATCCATTGAGAAGAATTTGTAAACTTTCTTTTTTTATTATTTGTATCTTTCCTAGCTTCGGTGGGATATAGAAAGCAAGTTGTGGATTCAATTTTCAAATAAAAAAAAAGATAAGTGTCTCTAATTAATGAGAATTAAAATGATTCATTAGGTGTATACACTAGCGTCGCGTTGCAGCAAAATAATGGAACTATCTATTCGCGATTAAACTGAAAAATCGAATCTTATAAGCGAGCTCGCAGAGGAAGTACATATTTGCAAAAAAAATTGCGCATTTTTATTGTAATTGGATCTTCCTAATAATTAGATCCTCAGCCTTAATTTGCTACCTTGTTTGAATTTGAATTGTAAAATGCAGAAATAAGAATATTATATTATATTGAAAATAATTAGTACCACCGATACATCGACAGATGGCGTCACAATGTCTAAATCAGGACAGCTTGCACTAAAATTACTTGCGAATAAAATTAATCAGGACCTAATAAAATAATTATCATTTCGAAGTTATTACAATTCTTATACGCACATACAGTTATGTACATATATATTTTAAGACACGCACATATTTATTCTTAAAATAAATTATATATTTCACGAATCCCATTTGTTCCACATGTACATGTTATCGATATTTATCCTTTCTTGAGGAGTTATAGCGATAGCCTACAATTAACAATTAACAAAAGATACGTATTAATATTTCATTCGTTATCTTGAACAGACAATTATTTTATAATTTAATTATAAAATAATATATTTTATAATTTACCTTTTTGAACGTTTTATAAATACAATTAACTCGAAGCAATGATAATTCATTTTCCTGCGTGGAAGTTACAAAATTTTCTCTTTCCTTTCCTTCCTAAAATTAAACAAAAATTGCACAGTATGGTAAAACTTTCTTTCTTAAAATTTTAAAATAAAAGTTGTACATTTAGTAAATTGATGACGGAACTTACGGTACTATCTTCGGATATACTCGAGTGCGATTCTATCGTTTCTTTCAAATTTTCCGGAGTTATACGACTGTCGATCGAGCAAGTTGTCGATTGCTTTTCCCTATTTTTATCTCTTGAATTACTACTCGTTAGATCGTCTGAATTATCGCGTATCAGATCTTTATCAGAATTTTTAATGTTATTTTCATTTTGCTGAATTACTTTACTCGATTCAGTTTCGTTACCATTTAAAGTTGTTAGTTCTTGTAATTGTTTCTCATCTTGTACATTTTTGTGTTTATGCAAATTCTGATTGTCATTGGAGTATTGTGCAGTTTCTGATGAAACACTAGCAAAGGTAGAGTTGTTTTCATTAGAAGATTGCGTAATTTGAACGTTTTCAATTGTTGCTGAAACGTCATCATTAGGAGTTTCTTCCATGTAATGTGAGTACTTGTCGTACTTTTGTTTTTTCGCAGGTTGCGTCGCAATAAAATCTACGTTTGATTTTTGTACGTGTGACTTTTGGCTATTAATGGTACTCGATGTTTCGGGAATAACATGTTTTATGTTTGTATAATCGCAATTGCGTGACTTGTCGTCGTAATTTTCCTTTTCCTTAGCTTGTGTGACAACAAAATCTACGCTTTCTAATGATTCTTGACTATTAAGGTTCAATGTCTCGGGAATGATCTGTTGTTTCGTGTTGTTCGTGTAATCACAATTGCGCGACTTGTCGTAATTTTCCTTTTCCTTAGCTCGTATGACAACAAAATCTACACTTTGTAGCGATTCTTGACTATTGATATTCGACGTTTCAGGAATAATGCGTTGCTTTATATTCATAGATGCCGGAATGTTATAGTTTACATTGGACGTCAGATTTTGCGTATCAAGATTTGAAATTTCAGACGAGTCACACTTTGGTTTTTGTCTTTTTAAGAGTTTCGCAAATTTATACATTGAGTTGCAATATTTTTCCGTTGAACAATGTAATATTGCAAGAGGAATCTCAGCTTCTGATATCATTCTACGATTATTCGTTTGAAGTGCATTTTCTGGAAAACAAATTAATAACAGCTAAATAAATAAAAGCGATAAAAGATAATGTACAAATTATTCTATAACATGCGATAATCACTTATTAAGTTATATTCGGAAAAAATAGTGTCGGCGGATTGTGTCGTGTTACTGTCTGGATACTGTAACACAATTATATTTCGGGCACAAAGTTCTGCAGTCATTAAACCTGCTCTGTAAAATAATTTTGATTCTCCACCTGAAATATATTCCTTGTTAACGATATATATATATATATATATATATATATATATATATATATATATATTTTTGTCCTTTACCTGCAATTTTAATGACTTTTTTATATTTTTTATATTGAGTTACACTAAAATGTACAAATGTCAAATTCTCAAATAGTTTCGTCCTTTTCTCATTTCGAGACACTGATATTTTTTCTTTGGTGACTAATACTTCGCTAATCGGTGGAACAAAATTATTCGGGTCTGGAAGTGGTTGGCCATTATTTACTGCAAATTTAACTTCATCCCAATATTTCATCGTTACTATTGGTAAGGCAGATGCCATGGCACAAGCGAGCTGTTTTACGTCGAATAAATAATAAAAATTTAAAAAAATTTTTAAATAGTTTTAAAGGACAAACGAACCAAATTCGTTAAAAAACCTCTTACGAAAAATACCTTTAGCGTTAAAACAGCTTTTCCTACTGTTAAATAAGTAGATGCTCTTCTCCAAATATTGTCATCGATAATCACACCGTCGATTTCTTCCATCAAGTTTTTAAGTGTTTCTACCTCTTCGTTGTGTAAAGTAGACGTTATTGTTATTATAGACAAATTAATTACCCTGGTACGTAAATTTCTCATACAAAAAATTCTCATTTATGAACATTTTTAGATAAAAAGAATTTTAAACACTTTACTTAAATATATGATGCTGTAAACCGAATCTTATTTTATCTTGATGCTTCAAGTTATATTCAGTTTCAGTTATTTGAATTATTTCCTCCTCGCGAAGAATAAAAGTGCCATATTTTGAGTTTAAATCTTTCAATTGGCACATAGATGTGGGTTCGTTACTCTGAAAGAATATAAGAATTTTTATTTTGTACGGAGAACTTTACTGTAAAATTAGTTAAACGTAATACAAATTTTTCATCTTTCTTAAAGTACCTTTATCTCACTTAATTGTGCGACACTAATTAAAGCATGTTCCTTGCTAATTGATTTATCATTTGATAAAATAATGCCACCTTTTTTCCTGCCGATTACTGTTTCTTGGTTTGGTTTTAGATACACGTAATGGCCTAAAATTAAAAAGAAATAAATGACATTGTCATCAATGATTACTCCGTTATTTTGAATGAAAATATAAAACACCTTCTTGATCGATCAAGTACCACATTGTAATCTCTTAGAATTAAATTACACTTGGTTGACTTAGTTGACACATCCAATTTATAGTCTAGCGTTTATACGTGCGTATAAAGCATTACATTCATACAGATATTTACTGTCAAATTACACATTTCTGTCTGCAAAAAGATGAAGAATGAAATAAGATAAACTTATAAATCCCCAAAACTCTTCTGTTATTTGATTATTTCTCATACTACCAACCTAATATAGAATTTCAGATTAACCAATCGTGTACAATCTTGATCGATGAAACAACCAACCATATCTTAGCTCCTTTGGTAAGTCAACTTTGCCATCTACCTTTCTTCTTTCCGTTGCCAGATGTCGAAGTGAATGCTTCCAGAAGTCTCCCAGAAAAATGAAAAACTGCTGGCTAAGGAAATGAGTAAGATAAAAATAAAATAAAAAGGTAAAGTTGCGTAAATATCACGTTGCGCATCCTTGAGAATCTAATAAATAATTATATAGAATATAACGTAATAAAATAAAATATTTGTACAATGTTATAATCATCCTCCTTATGATTATCCTAATTTCATTCAGTGATAATCTTAATTTCAGATTATAATGATTGTACAAAATTTAAGATGATTGTAAAAGTGCAGGTTTGTATCTGTAATATATACAAATGTAAAATATGTATAAAGAGAAAAAGGGTTGAAATTATTAGAAGATTTGGTTTAATTTTTTTCTCGGTTTTTCCTATTAAATGATAAACTAGAGATTTCAATCCTGCATCATCTATCTCAATGTGTTTGAAGTGTATTTTACTTTGAAAATTTCGATTAAGTTTGTATTTATATGTAATATTAACAAAATATTTTTGCTCATAGGAAGAAAATATGTCGAACGGATGTTGAAAATTAGGAATTTGGACAAAGCTGATCGTATTAAAAGTTCTAAAGCAAATGGTGGAAAAATACGTAGCTATTGTAAAGTTTTGATTTAACTGTTCCTTCAACCATCCTTCCTCTAAATAATTCTTGTTACTTAATGGTATGTAAAGTGAAAACTTAATTTTATGCATTATTTGCACAGCGTGTCATAAGGCAATATACATATATTTAATATTTTTTGAAGTGATTATTTCTATATCGAATTAAAATAATAAATTTATAATTTCATAAGCTTCTTCTTTTGTATAACTTATTTTACAAAATTTCCAAAACAACATACAATGATTTCTTTTGGAACTGAGTATAACGATAAAACATCAAAGATCCTGATGTGTTTTTTCATTGACACGAGCAAAAACATTAGTAACGTATGTTTAATTAGTAATATATTTTTCTTTTAGCTGCCGCGAGATGAAATTATTTTGATTACGGGTCAAAGTTTAAAAGGTAATTGTTCTGGTCTAATAATAAATAGTTATATTTTTTTTATTAGATCAGCTACGTGAATACCAAAAAGTTGATGAACTTTTGTAGAATGTTAGCGTATTACAGGTATTGGTGATATGTCTGGAATATTGTACATATTTACTTGGTAATTTTAATTAATTTGTAAACTGTAACAAATTGTTAAATTTGTTATATTGTAAATTGTTGCAACGTTTGTATAACTTGTTAAATTATTGTACAGTTGTTAAATTATATTTGTTAAAATTTGTTACATTATATAATTTTAATTTCTTGTGTCATTCGTAATAACATTTGACAAACATTGTTAGGAATACGATACGCTATCATTTTACAAAAATTTGTTAAGATCAAATTCTCTAGATCTAAACGGACAATGCGTATGCTTTTATGTAGATTTATTATGATGAAATTTTGGCTAGAGTTCTGAATAAAAAATAACAACTGATGTTTGTATGTTATACTGAAATTTAACATAGAAGTAGTAGAAAAATTTGTCCATTATAAATGCAATTTTATAAACACAATGTTTTTTCTGTTGCAGTGTTTCACTCGAAATACCAAATATAATTAACAAAATAATTGATTGTTATTTTTCAACTCTGTAATATTTATATTTATACGTTGAATTTATATTATGACCAAATGTGAACGCTTTCACAACTGGAAAAGTAATGTATGCCGTTGATTAAAACGTTTTTATACGATTGTACACGTTTAAAGTATATCGTACATATTTCCCGAAGCTTATCCCGAAGTTGAGAAACAACGAATAAATAAATAAAGAATAGATCAGAAAGATATTTGCGTTGCTCGTGTAAAAAGGATAAGCATGATTTTTGAGCTATGATTGATGAATGTTTGCTGGTCAATATATTGTAAATCAAGAAACTGTGAACGTGTTAGGTTTATTGCAAATTTGATCTTAAACGATGTTGTTGTTGTTGTTGTTGTTGTTGTTATTTTTGTATATTTATGTTTAACGGTTGTATACTCGGAATAAGAAATTAAAACTTTTGTATATATATGGTTGCGTAATTTGACAAAGTATGTATTCACGTTTAGTTCGTTGCTAAAAGTGTTAGTTTGATATCAGTTTTGTTATCTTTTTGAAGATTATCTCGATCCTTTCATCTTTTCTGTTGCCATCCGATGATGTTAAATTGAAAAATTTAAATTCACTGAATCGATGAAATTTAAAATGAAGAATTTAATTTCGGCTTCGAAGAACGAAATTAAGGACACTTCGTTAAATCGACGATTCGTTTGACGGTCATTTAACGAGAGAAGAATCGAAAAAGAAACTATTTACTTTTTCTTTGTGTAAAAGACCATGTACGAAATACGCGCGTCAACGATTTTAGCATTTAGGTTAGATCTTAGCATCGAGTATAGATTGCAGCGCCAATGAAATGGTGAAATACGCAACTACCTATATACAGCGATATTCAAATATAATCGATATGGATAATTTGTTGCGATCGATCTGTAATATCGAGATATGACGTAAGTAAATGTAATAGTACAAGTGTCAGTTTTAGGCGGGAAGTACAGCGATCCAGGAAGCATCATCCAGAAGTTGCCCGATAAAGAATCAATAGTGCTTAAGCTTACTTTTCCTTTGTCCAATACGATTTGGAATAGCGAACGTTGTTTAACAGAGTTATTACGTGTCTTCGATCTCCAGTTTCTTGTTAGTTGGAACTAATTCAAATAAGATTTCAAACAAGTAACCTGCAAATTCACGGTTACATGTGTATGCACGCGTATTAATGCCGGCTATCGCGGAATCCATGCTTCGAATCAAATCCAGTGCTTCGTAAGTATTGATATATCGCGATCGCGGTAATTCATATGGTTAATCGTTAATAATCGTTCTAAAGAATTACGTGTATGCTGTACTTTGTTGTAATTGTATTCCGTATTAAGAAAACAATTATATTTAATATTCATCGATTTAATTAATTCTATTTCATCGAATGAAACAAGCGGGCGTTGATATAAATGTAACGTACACGGCACGTAATGCCAACCTATTGGTGAAAACATTTTCGTAGGACGCTTTCTTTTTCTCATAAATCATAAATCAACCGAATCGCATCGTTGCATGCCGAAACGTCTCCCTCCTCTTTTCTCCTTCTTCTTCCCTACTTCGTCAAATTAGTTGACAATAAAGGGTTAGTCTGTTGAAAATCATGACACTAAAGCGTGTAACATCGCGTGAGATATTTATTAATGTGTATTCTTAATTGACACGTTTCTATGCAAACGTGACTTTTATACGTTTATTCGAAAGTAATCTTTTCTCTTTTGATTTTTAGTTGATTGCGAGGGATATCGTGTGATTCGGAAAAACGTGACGTAATACAAAAAGACGCCATGGCGACGAACGATAAGATAACTTTTCACAAAGGTACAATAATATTTGATTTGTTTTAACGAAAGAAGACTGTTTTTAGAAAAGGGAGCTATTACGGACATGTTTGAATATGTTTTGCGCGTATTGTATTATTGCGTGTATTACGTATTTGTGCATTTGTATTTAACATTTGTATTTGACAGAAAAAACCCGCCATATTTGATCGATATATATATATATATATATATATATATATATATATATATATATATATATATATATAATACGATGCAAAGATATTTGAAACTCTAATATTCTGTAATAATATTACAGAATATTTATATATATATTTGATGATATAAGTAAAAGTACACACTACATTACTGCATATTATCACACTTCAAGAATTGAAAGCTAAGAATGTAAGAATCTTTGCCTATTGCATTGAAATTATTATTATTGATTAAAAAATTCTTGCTATTCTTCTTGTCTCGTCACTTTTAATTCTATTCCGTGTATTTCGCGGCAATTATTCACGTCAATTACAAAAATATAATCTAATTAAAAATTTGAAAAGTTTAAACTTTTCATTTTTGATATTTGAATTGAACATGATTACGATTAAAACGTTAATTGTGATTACGTTTAATTGTGATTGACGTTTCGTGATTTTAAATTTTTCAAGTAGTTGAAACACTACTTAAAAGATTCTTCTTCGAGAATTAAATTAAATTAAACGTATATTTTCTAATAACGTATATTCTCTTGCAGATTTCTTACAATCTTTACTTTTTCCATGGAAGCCGACGATTCGACTTTTTCTGGGACACTTACATCGACAACAACATTTTTCGTACATAATGGTAAGTTGCATGCATTTTCGTTTCTCTGGTCGCTCATCGTGTCATAGGATGAAAGATCCGAATCAACAAGGGTGACTGGTTGTATCGCGTAAAATTTTTCACGAGTACAACATGACTGCGGATCTTTGTTATACTCGCGAATACAATAATACTTTCATCTGTTTTTGTTTCATCTTATCGGGATTTTATCGGGATATCAAAAGTGACGAAGCAGTGATTGATACAGTGAGTAATAACGTCGACAAACAGTGTATGCTCTATATATATATATATATATATATATATATATATATATATGCTTTATGCGCGAAAAGATATTTCAGAATCGAAGCAACACCGTTTCAAACGGTGTTTTTAAAGCTACTTCCTTTCAGTCAAGGAAGAATTGTTCAAGGATATTTCTATCGATATTTTACCTACTTGCTCGTGTAGTAATTCACTTACTCGTTGAATTTACTCACAATCAGTTCACCGGCCGGATTTCTAATATTCGAGCAATTGGCAATATATTTTTATTCCCTTTTCTTTTTTTATTATATATATGAAAAATGTTTATTCATATTGCGCAAGTTGTGCCGAAATATATGGCCAACATTACGCACATTACGACGCGGTACGTCGTGTATTTGCCTCTATTCGCGAACAGTATTTTACTTTTCGTTAAAGGCGAAATTTTCGTACATGACCGTTGATTTTTTTACCGCTATTTTTCTAAAGTGAAACTATAACATAACTATAACTATATAGTCTAAGTAGGAAGATAGTCTTACAGATGTTACAGATGAAAATAAAATAGAGCTAAAGATAGATGGAGATTTTATTGAAAACGAATGCATAGCAATTCCAATATAGAGCAACGTAACGGATTAACGGACAAAAATATTAATGTACTTGCACGTTGCGTAACGATTCTCGACGAATCGAGACTTCGCCAAGAGTCCGTCTTCTTCTGGGGTAGGAAAAAAGGAGGTTAACAAGCACGAAAGTAACGCTTCATGTATGTAAATGGATCAGGCTTCAGCAGGCTTAAGCTGAAGAGCTCGAAGCTGATTTCGTTGTACGTACGAATATCGATCGACTGGTTAAAAGTGTTTTCAACTGAGACAGCAACTATTCGTAAAATGCCGTGCGTATCATTTGTACATGTAGGTGTAGGTGTGCGTGTTTGCGAAAATACCGTGCGCTTAATTAACTGAAAGAGAGTTAACCAACATTAGGGGCACAGATCGTGTACAAATTTTCGAAACGTTTCGAAATTGGGATAGTAAACCCAATTATCGTTAAATATTCAGCGGCAACTGCATATGAGTTTGTAATTTGATATCGTACGTCCGTCTTTCTGGTTGCTTATTTATTTAATCTTTCGAGTATGCGAATACGAGAAATCATGTTTCACGAGGTAGCGTGAAATATCAGGTTATTGCAATATCAGGAAATGGCATTTCACAAATACCAAAAATCGTACGAATCGTTCAGAATTGAATGACTGAAGATTAAATTTGAAGGAAAATTTCCCAAGTTCACCGAAATCACTGACTTGTTGAAATTGTACGCGATAGATTGACTTGGCTGACGAATGAATTTAACGAACAATTATTATTTCGCAACGATTATTTCGCATCTTTTTTCTTTGACAGATTGACAGATTTGAGTAAAATTGAATTACTTGTATCTACTCGACTCGAATTCTGAACTTTCTGAAAAAGTAGTTACATTGGTACATGCGACTCGGTGGGTATTTAAATAGCTGATATTTTTACAGAGCTAACATTTCTATTTCTGTAGAGATATAAAATTGACATTGGTATCTAGTATCTAGTTCCATTTTTCGTTATTTTATTATGTTTTATTATTATCGAACGTTACATTGACCGTTTATTATTGATACGCTAAAAACGATACTTCTTCTCTAGCTATAGAACTACGCAAAAACTACAAAGGTACATTACAAAGGTACATTAAGTAAGTAATTTTTAGCGTGGGTAGTCTTGCTTCTTGTTACGTGCTTTACACGTTGCAAGAACGTATACATGTACGATACATGTACCGTCTGTTATTTGTTAGTTTCAATTCAAACTGTTGCAAATCAACGTACATTACAAACAGTTAAAGAGTCGAAATAATTGATCGTCGAATAAAGTTTGTCATTACAAAGTTAGTAATCAAATGAAATCACTCGAGTGATTATTAATTAACGAGTTTCCTGGATGTAGTTTATTTGTATACACGTACGTATGTCTCATCTGGGGAGCTTCGACCTCGACTCGCGCTACATTTGCTCGAGCAGTCATTCTCGGGTGAATTGGTCTACCCCCTGTGACCAACATTAAGCGACACTTGATCTTTAAAACGGTACGAGTTTGTTGTGTTTGTTTGTGCTGTTAATAAGGTAAAATAACGTAAGTATTGAATTTCGCGTTTGAATCTCGCGTCGATTCCTCGTGTAAGAAAAAACATGCGAGACTTTCTCTTTATGAATTTCTTTTTGATCGACTCGTTTCAAGCACGCAGGGTGCATTTTTTTTTTTTTGAATGTTTGTAGTACACTATACATTAGCGTCAGCTTCTTCAGCTATCGATAGGTATCCATCATTCAATTTGAGCAATGGCAAAAGCAACGAACGAATTCGTTAGTTGTGCAGGCAAAAGCGTAGATCGCTCGATCTCTCGATCTCTCGATCTCTCGATCTCTCGTGAATAGATGTCATATTTGTGAGTATATCTTGTCCCACTAGTGTTTGCGGAACTCGAAGCCCCTCTTAACTCCGCATTGGTGCGCATAAGTTTTTGGTTAACAGTCCGTTTTGGTTAACGGAGTGGCTGATGAAAACAAAATTCAACGAGTTTGTCGGAAAATTTACTTTTATATCTTAGGGATATCTTTTTGAACATTTCGAGCTGAACAACGAGATACATATGTTCTCGTGCAAAGGTATTTGCACATATTTATTTCAGAAATGGTATTGGTATTGGAACGTCTATCCTATGTAGTAGCGTCCGTCATATTTCCAAGTGTTCGCTCGTTTCGTTCGCAAGTGTTTCTTAATTTCTCCGGTCCCCTATTCCGCTAACGAAACTCCATTCACTTTTATTCGGTGCAACGGTGAAAAGTTTTATCGTACTCGACAACCATCTGAGGCTGTTATGCAGGCTGCTTTACACAGTCATAGTTTTAGTCGACGCTTTATCACTTTCATCGCGAAAGAAAACTTTTGCAATTAACGCAGTGTCAGCCGGAGAATGTTAATCCGGAGTTACCGAGTTACCGAGTTACCGAGTTACGAGTCCTTTACGAGTTGTGCGACGAGTGCCGATTACTTTTACACGTATACTCTTTTTATACTCTCTTATCGACGTGATTATCGACGATTCATTATTTATTGTTACCGACGTGATTTTTAATGAATATTCGCTTTCTCTGTCTCTGTCTTGTATTTTGCTTGGAAAAATTCCTCCTAAGAAAATCGCTGTTTAGCGCGAAGGATAAGACGATGAATCGTATCGATCGATTTCACGATTTCAAATCGATTTGCACTTGCAATCTCTCCAGTTAAACGATGGTGACTAGTCTTAGTTGACATCGTTATCGTCCAGAACTTTTGACATTTTCTTTTGCAAAGCAACTTTTGCGTTGTTGTTCAATAAAAACAACGCGAATCGTTATTTTTAAAATAATGATAGTAAAAACTAGTCGTCATGCTAGTTAGTCATGCGTGCATCACGTTAGTATTCTGGTACATACGTATGTCTGTTTAGTTTCATTTTTGTAAGAAATACCAGAATATATCGGAATATTGCATGCTTCGTTTCAGCAGAATCTTCAGGTTGTATTTGTAGTTTTATTCTATATAGAAATTAATAGAATTTCTCAAGTGTACCTACAGTTTTTCCTGTAGGTATATAAAGAAAAGCACGATAATATGGAATGTAGAATATATAACAACGGAGGATATGAAACTGATAAACATCTTGGGAGTAATAAACAACGAGTAATAAAATGGAAATTCAAACATCGATGTGATTAAAAACGTCTCTTCCAACAGCAGCAATTATTATTCCTTTCCGCGAAGTGTTTCTCCTCTTCCAATTGTTACAAGATGGAACGATTCCAGTCATCTGCGACTCCCGCTTTGTAATTGCAGCTTCATTAATTGTTCCGTTTCCCCTTTTCTCTATGGGACAGGGGCACAACGACAACAGTAACGTCCATTTCCGATAGAACGGGCGAAAAATACATTCGAAAATTATCTCCTTCTGGCGTTGCCCTCGATATTTCCTATAGCATTGTTTCTCATTTCATTTTACCAATGTATTGTTACCAGGCTGCTAATCGTTTGTGCAAATTTATTATATTTTTACGAACGAAAGTAAAGAAACGAGATTTGTTGTTTCATCTTCAAAGTAATTTCGAAACTTTTATTAAAAATCAGCTGTCAAAATGTTGTCAAAATGTTGATCTGTTTTCTATTATCTGTTATCTATTTCGATATTCCTTACGAGAAAAGAATTAATGGTTTAACGGAGAGTTTCTTTGAAATATAAACCAACGTGTTTTACGAATATATGTTTGTTAAATTTACACATTTAGAGAGAGAGAGAGAGAGAGAGAGAGAGAGAGAGAGAGAGAGAGAGGGAGTAATATGAGGAGTTGTCGAGAGTGCTTTCACAAAGTTGCTTGGGGATTGGTTGGCTTAACCGGCAGAAACGAGATTCGATTTCCACTACAAGCATCCCACACTTTGTCTTATTGTTAGTTATTAGTCTTGTGTGTGTGTGTGTGTGTCTACTGTAACATACGTACATATTTCTGAAACATGTAAACGAGTAAATAAAGATGGGAATGTAAGAGGACAGTTAGAAAGACGAAGAACAGTTAGAAAGATAAAAGGTATCTGTCATATTTATAATTTATATCGATACGTATATTTCGAGTCTAAAGGACTCTCGATCGAGACAAATTGTCGTGACAACGTCACACCACTTGCTTGCTTTTATCTGATTATGTTTCTTTGTGCGATGCTATTTTACTATTTTTTACTATTATTATTATTATTATTATCATCATCATCATCATCATCATCATCATCATCATCATCATCATCATTGTTGAATCGGTATTAAACATTGCATTCTACAATGTGTTCGAACATTGTTCGAATCAATATTTCGTTTCCTGTGTTTGACGATGACGTGCTTTGAGTAAAACAGCGGCCATCTCTCTCGAAGAATGAAGCTTCATAGCCTTCTTGTGAAAAATATATGAGGCAAACTTCCATCAGAACATTGCTGCTGAATAATGTACCTAGAAACGAGTAAGTTTGATTTTCCAGTTTGCACACTTTCCTTCTAAATAATTCTTTTTCGCCGTCACTTTTTTCTCCCGCTCTCATTCTTAGAAGCTTGTATCTTAGAGGTAAAAGCACTGATTACGTTTACACCATACACCATACACCAT
This sequence comes from Tetragonula carbonaria, assembly GCA_032399595.1. NCBI lineage: Eukaryota > Metazoa > Arthropoda > Insecta > Hymenoptera > Apidae > Tetragonula > Tetragonula carbonaria. The sequence goes on along the minus strand of JAUCRC010000012.1, from coordinate 13,597,362 downwards.
ACACGGTGCATGCCCTTTTAAAAACGGTCCTAAAGAAACGTTTTGTTTTGCTATTTTCTATTAAGTTAAGAGAAAAGAAAGGACTACTTCAGTACTTTCGATAGAATCTTGTTGGGCAAGTTTCTTTTCCCCTTTTCCTACTCCTATTGTACTCCAACGATATAAATTTGTAATTAACGGCGAACGGTTGTAGATACAGGAACGTGGGTTCATGAAAAATCCTTGTAACAAATCTCCGCTTGTTAGATATCGCGATAGGTGATACAGACTCCGTCTATGTAACGCGTACATGTTGTTTTGGAAGCGACACTCTACTTTGAAATAAATAGTACGTGTAGCAACGTTGGTAAATCGTTGGTAGGTAAATTAGGTGTTGGAGTTGGAATTAAAAAATTCAACAATGGAAGAATACCATAAAATACGAGTATTTCACGTCGTTGCCATTTGTCTTACTTGCCTGGTCACCCTTACCGTCTGTGTGTGTATGTTATTACGTGTGTTCCGTCCGATAATTCGGATGTCGATAACGACGACGTCGTAACGAGCGTCGTTTAATCGGGCCATGGCAAATCGAGGGAAATGCCACGTTACTCCCAATAATCTGCAGCGCGAATGGAACATTGTTTTTCTTCGCTTGTTTTTCATCTTCTCTTCTCATATGCTTCTCTGTCACTGTCTGTAATCATCGTTACGTGTGCGCGACATTTTTTCCATTTCAGCGAGGTAAACGTTATTTTCAAACAACCATGAGGTGCAACGCATGCACGACATTTTTTTTTCCTTTTTTTTTTATTTCTTTTAGGTTTCCTTTCAGTTTCAAACTTTTTAATACGCGCGTATCGCGCAACGTGAAACACGAAAGATCGACCATCTTCAATATTTCCTATTTCCACCGATAACTCTTCTATCGGTGTTTAGCGTTTGGCTGTTTATTCAAGAAACCTGTTAACTCTTCGAGAGAAGTCGCTCAAAAGTAGAATCAACGATTCAACCTGCCCGATCGATTGAAATCGAGAAAATAAGAATTTTTCTTTCTTTTATTTTTTTATTTTTTTTTCTTTCTACCTGCACGTGGGATGATCAAGTAACAGAAGATAGGAACGAATAACAAGCACGCCGATTGATTAGAAATTGATATTATTCTCTTTTAGCTCTAGCTCTAGAGAATAACTAGTTGTTTGTTGTTTAATTGAATCGTTGGAACAATTGAATTAATTTAGGCAAATGTCGGTTTGTTTTCTTGATGTAATGTATGTTCCTTTATTATTAATTATTAAGTCGAAAAAAGGCTCTTCGCGTAGTCGAAAATACGGTTATACGGTTTCACGCGAAATTTCACAGAACTTTTTTCTGGTTTCTTTCTTCACAATGTATGGTATGTACGTCGTATCGATTCACGATCCGTTTCGCACAATACAGATTACATGTACGTAATGGAAGAGAGGTCTGAACGATGAAGGAGTTTGGAAGCAGCTTCAGACTACTTGATCCTGATATCGAGAGTGGAGATTCGAACAGCTTGGAAGAGTATTGTTCAGCTGACTCGGTCTAGTAATGAAAATCGGTAGGTAGTAGATCACGACGGATTAGAAAAATTTGCGAAATCACTTCGTAGATATTTTCATAGATATTTTTCCCTTTGGTAAATACTTTTATTATTAAATACACGTCACGTTCGTTATACGCGCACTTTTCAATATACATACACACGCGTATATGTATGCAACAGTGGACTTTCATTGAGTTCAATCCATCGTTGAACGATTTTCATCCTTTTTAATATCGGGAGAAAAGAATTTTTGCAAGTAGTACATTTCGATATGTATCGTCTACGCATGATACGTAACATGTTTTAAATAATCGAACGTAATCTATATCGCGATCTATACGTCACAAGGAAATTTGAAGAGTTGAGAACTATTTTTCACGTTGTATCTTTTTTTTTTTTAATTTTTTTGATAACGAGAAAGATAACGAAGATTGAACGTTATAGATTGTTTTGCGTGATATTGATTTTGCTCGATGTCCAATGTCACGTGGTATTTTCTAAAATACCACGATGCTGCGATTCAGCGAATTAAGCGTGTTTGAGTGTGACGCGTGCACAGGTGTTAATATTAATGAATACACACACGTACGTACACATACGTACGTACATAAATTCGTACTACGTGTATATATGCATATATTGTCGCAGTATACTGGGTTGTTCGGAATCAACCATTGTTTTCCATGCTCCGTTAAGCAGACACCGAGCAGTAGCGAATTAATTTGCAGAGAGATTCTGCTTTATAAAGAAGAACTGCCTGTGCACGTATCGAAATACGCGAGAATCCGGGAAATGGAATTTATGACACACGGAGAACACGTTTTTCCCTCTTAATTAACTATACGTGACATTTTGCGCGTGACGCACTGTTGTTACTTATGAAACAATAGCACAGTTATTGTTAGTGGAAAGATTTCTTTGACTGCGCAGTTGAATTGACGTTGTTGCGCAACAGCTGAATAGGTGCATAGGTAAACAGGTGAATATGTGGTCGGTGAATGAATGATCGGTAGAGAATGAATGGCGGAACAATGGATGAGATGGGAGTTGTGCTCGCGAGAATTCCCCAATGTTGCAACGTAAGAAGATTCTTTGAGCGAAATGCAAATGCCCGATAAGTAATTGTAGCAATTACGAAGAGAGATTAATATTGGCTAATTTATGAACGTGTGTGTGTGTGCGCGCGCGCGTGCAAGCGTTGCTTTCGCCATGTTGTAATTGATGTGATGTACGAACGAATCTCTGAAACAGACTGCTGCAGATGAAGCGTGACAAATTGTTTTCTTCGAAATTTAAAATGAAATTTAAAAACCTTCTCTTCCGTTCGCAAGTAATTCAATTAGAATTACAACAATCTTCTACGAGACGCGACGATCGATCGAGATTAGACATTGAAATAGAAAGGAAAATAAAACATTTGCAAAAGCTTCGAAAAGCTTCGAAAAGCTTCGAAAAGCTTTATCTTTTCCGACCGCAATCTTTCTTGTACTTTCTTGTACTACAAATTTTTCATAACTCCGCAATTTCACGCGAATAAAAACTAGAAGTCAATAAACGACAAACGTGCTTTTGAAAATAATACCTACGTATATTAATTTGAAAGAAACGAACAATGGTGCAACCATTGCATTCACGTTGCATTTGACAATATTATTTTGGTTTCGATGGCTTGCACATAACGTATCTATGTAACGTATCTATGTAACGAACGGGCAACGAAAGGCAATGCATCGTGCCGGATGGAAACGAGCTTCTAGCTGTGCATCCATCGAATCGGTTAACCAGAACCAAACCCATAGGCGAACTTGACGAGATTGTTGACTGTCCTTGATAGTTTGCAAAATATCCTCCTCTATTCCTCAGCATTTCGTTAGCATTTCTAATTTATCTTTGTTGGTAATTTGTCTTGTCTTGTCTTGGTCGGTGATTTAACGCTTTCTATATATAAAATTATAAAGCGAAACTGAAATAATTTTCAGTCACTTTGATAGAAATTTAATTGCGATCAAGTTTGTGATTAGCTTATGCATATCGGTTGTGCTTGAGCTAACGAACGAATCGTATCATGAATAATATGTTATGTATACGGTAAATAAAATGTTACAATTGCAGAGAACATGCATTGCTCGTTGTACTGAAATTGACTCGAAATAACTGAAGAATAGAAATATTTTTATCGTTTGTCAAGTTAATTTGAATATCGTGACGTTTTATCTTTATAAATTATTCGTTGCTTCGAGAAGGATTTATTTTAGTGAGAGAGTAGTTGGAATGCAAATTACTTTCAAAGCGAAATCAACTGCTGAAACGAGTTCACAGGGAACGATGTATCCCGAGTTTCATTTCAAGTCTATAATGTGCCCTATGAATTCCCCGTCTCTTCCGTTTTTGTACATGTACGTACACGTACATCTGTGTGTGTGTGTGTGTGTGTGTGTGTGTGTGTATATACACACACATAGATGCGTACACGTTCCGTTTGATGTCAAAAACTTTTACACTTTTACTCGCATTTCATTACTCTCGATTGGTGGGACAATGATGGTACAATTAATCTTGGCACAGTTGTCGTGCTACGTTTACGAGCTACTGTGCAATATGTGATATTATATACATGCATTTATATACTAAACGTATGATATATATATATATATATATATATATATATCTATGTTTTATCACGGCTTTCTACTTTCTGAAATTTCTGAAAAATTTTTGAAAAACCAAGATTTTGTAAACCGTGAATTTATTTATCGATCGAATCGATGAATTACAAGCGAAACTTTTTTTTAACCATATCAATAGATATTTTAGATACAACTAACACGTGCGATTTGTTACTCTATGCTGTAGCGAGTGTATGAACAATTGAACAGGCAAAGATATCTTTAGTACAGAGAGTATATGCGAAATCTTAATCCAATCTTTCTTTTTATAATATTATTTAAAATCGTATTTCAGTTCAGCGTCTCTCTCTGTTATTGCAAGGTAATGAATTCAATAAGCTGATGATGCTGCAATCTCCTATGCCTGACGTCCTATGTCTGACGTGACGTTGAGTTATACCACTGAGCCGTGTCGTACGTAGCGGCGGTTAGACATTAAAGTTAGACGCGTTTAATCGATTTGACACTTAAATGTGTGTGTGTGTGTGTGTGTGTATAATTACGTGTGAGAAAATTAAATATAAAAGTTAAAAGTGTTAGTACCGATTTATTCGTGTATTAACACGCTATTTTCCAACTATTTCGTTATGCGTAAGAAGAGGGAAGGACTGTTACGCGTGTAATGATAAGAGTACGATAGCCAAATTTGTTTGACAAATAATTTATACATGGGGTAATATCTCATAATTCCAGATAGATTGCAATGACTAAGTAAAGGGATGGAGAGTTGTTGAAATTTTGATCAAATTATGTACTTGTGTTAAACTCGCGATTTAGTCGTGACGAAGTTGTACGACTAAAACGAACGAAACATTTTCAAACTCGTGTAAACGTCGAAGTACGCCGAATGAAATGAAACAAACTGCTGGTACGTATTTATAAAAAGAGAGAGAGAAAAACATGTTCGTGAAAACTTTCAACGCGCGAATGAAAAGTGTTGGAATTTGTACGAAAGATGTGGGAAATAATTAGTACACAATAGGAAAAAAAAAAACGATAGGAAGGCAACTGTAGTGATTCCAGTCGTTTCTTTCGCAAGATCGTATCCTAGCGATCGTGAATCCTGCGATGGTAGCGTGGCGGGTGCCCGTGGCAACAGGTTGCCTAGCAACTGTAAACCTCTTACATCCCTCGTTTGGCCACGGCACCACGGTTGCTCACTTTGGCTAACGTTGCTGCTTCATCATGTTCTTTGTTCCTTTCCGTTATACTTGATAACTTTCAACCATTCCAGCTGTCATCTTTTCTCCTTGTTATTATGTAGCCCGCTTCATTGCCTACCGAATGATTTCGGTTCGTTCGATGTTTATGGTTATGGTTATACTGCTCCGTTTCCCTGTTCCGGCGTGTCTGACGTTTAACGCCGCGGAACACCACTCTATCGATATTCCTTTACTGGCGAGCAACGAAGCATGCCGCAAGTGTTGGATAATAAAGGATAACGAGACTCTTCTTCTACTTCTTCTTCTTTTTCCTATTACTTCTCCTTCTCCTTTTCCTTCTCCTTCTCCGAGAACCTCCAGAGGCTTTATTTTGAGAAAGCCAAGAAACATATTTCCAATCGTTCACGCGAAGATGCGGCGATAAATTTGGATTTTTTTTTGAGCTATTCTTCTTGCTCGTCTATCCTACAGTCTAATTCTAATTCTAAATCTAGTCCGCGATGCACTTTTTCCCACCATTTTCCTGGAATCTCAATATTTGAGAAACTTTTCTTTCGTTTCTCTCTGGCTTCCGCGAATAAAGATAGTAGGAAATCTTGGATAGACTAAGAGATAGTGAGGTGATTAGCGGGTGAGAGATAATAGAAACAGACATTCAAGGGATCATAGATATTCAAGTATAGCGTACAACGAAATATGTATTTAACATGGATAATTCGTGATAATGGTGATTACGTCGCGATTGTAAATTTGTAAATTATTAATTTACGTGTCGTGTACATTGCACACGAACGTTGAGTGCTGGTTTTAGTTCGAACGTAGAGTCTTGTAGACAGACAATCTTACAATTGATAATAAAATAATCGGTCTAGTTATCACACGTACAAACGTACAATCACCAGTACAAACGTACGATATATTGAATAAATTTGTCAAAATGTACGTACACGTACATTTTGGTATGTTCAAAGGCGAATGAATTCTTAACTTGTCGTATGCTACTTCACATTCCGTATTCAACTTTTATTGCTCGGGTTAACTTAAACATTTTCTGTTATTTCCCACTTCGAGCCTGCGTTTGCATTTCTATTTTCATTTTTTTGTAATCCATTAGTCGTAACTGTGTTCCGACGTGCATGTGTATTTCCTTAAGAAATCACGTAAAATTTGTTACGACAGATTGTCTCTTATTTTTGAAGAAATAATTGTCGGTGTAACCGACTCGACCGATCGAACGATCAAAGTCACGACTTAAAGTCGCAATCGCCGCAGTGCAACTTTGTCGCAAAAATTGAATTTGGAAATTTGACGTTTGTTTCGTTGGTTTTCCAACGTTTAACTGAATTTTAATTAAAGCTACCGTCTAACTTATTTAACGAACGTACAAATAAAAGTTTCGTAATTAATTCGTATCCGATAAACTGACGCTTGTCCGAAAGTGTAGAATTTTTATCCGTTTTTTAATACACATAGCCTGTGTTTATCGACGAGTTAACGCGTCAACCGATACGAATAATTCGCACTTTTCGTTAAGCAGTTTGTTCAATCGTTGTCCGTTCGATCGTTATCCTTTACCCATCGCTTTTAATAATTAACAAATTATTTTAATAACGTTAAATACTGATGGAACAATCTTCTGAAATAACCGCGTAGCTGAACACCGTAGCTGACATATTTTTAAAATATTTATTTATTTATTTATTTATTTATCAATTGAAATATTTCGCGTCGTTAAATGGAACGATTAGTCTCCGTTTAATCTTTCAAATTTTTATAATTTTTATCTTTACGCGTATGAGATGTCACGTAATTTCGCATGATTGTATTTGTACGCATAATTGTATATGCCGGATATAGATAGTATACAGTACGATACATTGCGTATAACGCAACATCAGTGGCTGTGATTCTTCATGAAAATAATGCAATTTTCGCTAGAAATCATGGAAGATTCGAGCTCTTTCCGAATTACCTTGATCACCAATTTTCCGAAATCCAACGTTGTACGATAGAACATCTTGGTAGAACATTTTTTCGTGTATTCGTTTAATTTTCTTCGATAGTGGCTGTAGTAATTCGATAGTAGCTCTTTACTTTTCAAGTAAATAACTCGCTTTATATATGTATAATACTTTGTGTTCGTTCGAACCATCGAAAGTTCGAAGATCTTTTTACTCGAACATCTCTTCGTTCTCTCCTGCCTAGAAAAAGGTAAGATCCGTGTAAAAAATTCGTTGGAAATATATTAGTCAGCGTGTGTTGTGCGAAAAACGACGCGCGACGATAAATCTTCTTGACAGTCCGAATCTTCGCGAAAAACGTCAGACGTTTTGCTGTGAAAATCGTTTATCTCCGGTTATTAGAGTCGGAAACACAATACGGATAACGAACGTGTCACGCGTGACTTCTCGGCCACTCCCGTCCCGGTATTATACGTATTTATCCGTCGTTGTCACATTTTCCAAGTTCATTTTTTCTATTTTCTATTTAGTTTGACCGTAGACTGCCTCTTTCGTCTCGTCGTTGCGTCGACACATGTCTGTTTGCGATTCATGATTTAAAAGCCTTTGCTGTCAGACCAGAGATTTATTTGCAATTAAAAATTGTATTCTGTTTTACATGCGTGTAAAATAATAGCAAAATACAAACTAAATTGACCGTTCTAATTCCAATGCGATTTAATGACAGAACTCGGAAGAACTTGGTGCAACATTAAATTTATCGTACGAGGAATGAAAGTATGAAAGAACGAATGTATGAAGATGCGAATTGAAAGAAACTTCAAATGCGGCGGTTCCTGCAGTTTCTACGGTTCGTGAAATGCCCCCCCCCCCCCAAAAAAAAAACTTGAAAAATGCATGTAATTCAATGTATGGCAAAATATTCGAATTTTCGTATGAAGGTGATTTTGAAGAGTTCGGAGGCTGAGAGTGTGGATAGGAAAATACGTACAGGTCTGTACTGATTTGCTGCATAGAATACGCAACCGCGCAACGCGGGAGAATTTTATTTTATTTTATTGTACGTCTGTCTAAATTGGGAAAACGAACGTGCAGACGATGGCTCGTTTACTGCCTTTCGAAATCTGACATCCTCGAATTTGTCGCGTGTCGACGTCGCGGTAATCAAAGGACCAGCAATAGATCGAATGGAATTTAAACTTTTTCAATTTCGATCAATCATTCGAGAATTTCGGCGACTTTCTGCCCATCGCGACTGCTGTCGAAGAGAGATTTTTTTCCAGTTAATCGCGAAAAAATGACGAGCGAAACAATCACGTGCGTATTGTGAAGCCAACTAATTCGTTAACTGCAGCATATCTGAATGTGAGAAAAAATACACATTGTCTTCCACAGGCACGTTTTATTGCCTCGCTTGGACGAAAATCGTCGTCTTTCGATGCGAGAAATTGAATTGAAAATATTTACGATTATCGACAGTCTACTACTGACAAGCAAGTGTACTTTAAGTACGCAAGTAGTATGCGAACTAAATACGTAGTATCTTTAAATACGTAGACAATTGGCGAGATTTTTGGCCGTTAAAAGTTTCGTCGGCTAACGCAGAGCAAACGCTTTCCTCGAATCTATCAATATCGTGCATACGTACGTATATGCAAGCGCCTTGTTAAACGAGTGTCGTATCGACACGACGATCGTCAATCGTTTTTTAGCGTTCTTATTCGTTTATTCTTCGTTTATTCTTCGTATTACAAGTCAGTATTACACAGGCATTACAACGTGCGTACGTGCTTACTTGTACTTGAAAATTAAAATTTCCTCCGCTTGAAAGTTCTCTCCTTTTTGACCTCCAAGTAAGTGGCCATCCAAGTCTGGACAATTTTCTCGCCAAGTTCGAGCTCGGAGTTTGTGCTTTCCTTCGCATCTTCTGTCTCGTTCTCGATAATATGGAAACGGAAGGGGAAGAAGGAAAGAGGATCGTGACCGAGTCCGCCCGATAAATTACCAAGTTAAAGTTGTCTCACAAGCTGCTTCTCCTTTTTTTGGATTTGACGATATTAATAGCACCGGTGGTGATATTAATCTTCACGACTGTCAGAAAAACGGGGGCAGCAGACATTTTGTGTAGGTACATGTGCAGAAAAGTGAACGACTTGACTCCTTGACTTTCGTCGTTTAGTCCTCCAAATTCTAGGCTACTTGCCATATTTTTGTATTCTTAATAAATCAAGGAACGGAAATCAATAACGTACGAGTGAAAGTAACCACGTTTCAGTCAGGTTTCGTAGTTACTTTTACTATTTTATCATGCGGTATCATGCGGAGCAACTCTGAAAACGTTAAACAATTCAAGGGAAAAATCTTTACAATATCGTAATAATTATCATAGCTATCGTCTCATTATGCAACAATTATTTCTCTCTCTCTCTCTCTCTCTCTCTTTCTCTCTCTCTCTCTCTGTTTTTCTTAAACAATTGACGAAAAATTTGAAAAATTTGTCGTTGAAAAACGTCGATGAAAGACATTTGCTGCAACAAGACGAAAGCTGTAAAGTATGAAATCGACACGAGGAACTATTGGTGTCAGCCATGTACGAGAACCTCTGCGCGAGAACCGATTCACGTATATATATAAAAGTGTACATCTTCCGTTAAAGAATTGCGACATATCGGAAATATGACAATAAGGGAGATAGCACAGTATTGACAGAAATGTCACGATTCTTATTTACGATACTTTAAAAGAAGATTTGGTAGTAAAATAGTAATTGCGCGTGCTAGAGCAAAAAAAAACAAATGCATTATCAATTTAACGTTTGTTGTAGAGCGTAACGATTAATCGTAAACGATAAAACGAGTCTGTCCAGTGGAGTTGAGAGAGTCAATCTAACGTCCGTTTCACTTTGACGAGCTTGTTGGGTCGCTGGCCCGACGTATACGTGTAATATAAATTTTTATTTTGAACATTGTTCAGACTACACGCCTGTATCAATTTATGATTTTGTAACGATGGCGTGGAAAGTGTTTTCTCTATTCTCATGGTCAGAGACACGATGATGAATGATCGACAGCGGTGGAAGCGACGAGAGTATCGAAGTGGCAATACTGTGTTGCCAGTGCGATATGGCGAATGATATTCAAAAGGATCTCGTCGATATCTACAACAGTTTTACGTGATTCAGTTTCAAGGGTTTCATAGTTCTCGTTCGTGTGGAATAAACGATTAATTCTAGGAATATTATACATTCCAGAGACACCAGTTGAGAATTCAATTTAGATACGCGCGTGGTTTGGAGAGGCTGCATACTTGGTGGTTGACGGGATGATTTCAATTTTATCGACGATATATGCATACACCGTATTTGTCTATGTATATCTATCCAACACACACACACACACACAATGGATAAAATGATATACGACGAGCAACGAACAACGAACACTATATACTTATAAATATAAAGTAATTAGATATATTAGATACATTAGACAAAGTTATTAGATATAAGCGGCGCGTATTTTAAGCCGTCTCGTGAGACAGTCAGTCTCGAGCCAAGATTCGCCGAGAGAAAACAAGTAGTCAATTAGTACGGATGATAGTTAAGGAGACGAAGGATTCTGAGACGCCTGTCCAAAACAGATATCCGACGTTCTCCTGTCGTATCCCCGATTCTTTGGCACGTTTATGCCACTCATTGTCAGGATCTTCATCGATCGTGCCTCGCTTTGAATTTCTGACGAAAACCGATTACGCTGTGGTAAGTGAAACTTTAATATATTCAATTTCGAAGAAATCCTCTTGCGAATTTTGGTTACCTAAGAAGAAAAGAAAAGAAGAGAAGAGAAAAGAAAAGAAAAGAAAAGAAAAGAAAAGAAAAGAAAAGAGAAACGAGAATTCATCGAGAATCCGTGTTTGAGGAAGGAAATTTACTCAATCTCGCTAATAATCTGTTCAATTAGACGGGGTAGTTGTACGGTAAAGTCATAATGGAAACATTCTTTGCATATAATGTCGTTATTTGAAGATTAAAAAAATGAATCGTTACCATTTCCACTGCAGGAAATTGCGCGCCGCGCGTTGAGAAGAAAGACGCGTTTTGCACGCGAGTGACGTATCCATGCACGTATCTGGGCACACGTGTGTATAGATCGACACTATACACGCTCGGATAAGAGAAGAAACATTTTTATCGTTGCAGTTTTTCGCTTCTTTCACCGTTCGTGAAGTCGATAAAAGGTTCTTTTTACCGTTTCCAATTACTCGCTCGCTCCCGCGTTATTGAGAAGTAGGTCATCCATTAGTTGGTTAACTACGCTGTTTATAGAATTTTATCTTAACGATGACGGTATGTCAAAATGTTCAACTGGCAGACTGTCCGTCGGGACACTTGTTATTTTATTTTTTCATTAAGGTCTTTATTCGTCTTCAATCAGCGAACGTCACCATGAAACGTTCTCGCGGTGGAAATGAAATAACTTTCTTCGCCTTTGGCTAAACTGCTATTAATCGTCGTCTTCGTGAATCACTGTCAAACAAACAAAGTTGAATAAATTTGTATCGATCACAGCTTCGTCGTTTGCCTAATGCTTTACTTTACGAATAAAACGCTGCTGCACTCTTTTTCTCAGTTTTGCGAATTCTTTTTATCCATACTCGTAGAAACGTGCAATATTTTTTGTCTGTTTATTTCGTTTATATGAATATTTGTGAGACTGCTAATGTCTCGTTAAAATCTTCCCTTTGTATAAATAGTTTTGCAAATATGACAATGCAGTCATGCGACGTTTTGTAATAATTGTAACAAACGACTGTGCACTTATTGTTTCTATATATATATATATATGTATATATATATATATATATATACATATAGAAACAAAGAGAGAGAGAGAGAGAGAGAGAGAGAGAGAAAGAGAGAGAGAGAGAGAGAAAGAGAGAAACGCGTACTATTAAATATTAATAGTTGAACGTTTCTTCGTAGAGATGCGAATATGGAACATGAATACGGTCTCGCTGTTAGTACGACCGTACACGTACGTATATTCAATTTGATGTGATATTACTCGCCTTCGGGAACCTCGAAATTGCGAAGAAAATAATCATTTAATCACACGCTGTGTGTAATCTAGTACATACCTACATAGGGCATATAGCGAAATAGGGTCAAATTATAATATCTGGTAAGCAATATGGAATACGTGCGTACCAAAACCCAAAGGAAATTTGCAACCTCGCAATTATATCGCCCAAAATGTACGTATTGATCGTTTTCTCTTCTAAGGCTATGAATCATATGTGTGTGTGTATATATATGTGTGTGTGTGTGTGTGTGTACGTGTGTATATGTACGTACATCTATATATTACATAATGATGGATAATAATAATAAAACGGAAATAAAGCGCAATTCTTTTAAAGATGGAACGGCTGGCATAAGAGATATCGCTGTATTGTCCATTTTCTTCGCATGCTTTTGTGAAATTCCCAGCCGTACCCGAAATACCTGATCGTACCTACAGCCGTATATTGCGTTCCTACGTTAAAGAAAGAAAGAAAGAAAGAAAGAAAGAAAGAAAGAAAGAAAGAAAGAAAGAAAGAATAGTATTCCAAATAAATGTCGAAATAAGGAGAAGGTCCGAGAAGAGATTCGAGAGCAGATTTTGGTGCAGATCGAGGTGACACGCTTCGTACGTACGCTGTGCAGCTCCTAGCTCGTAGGTTGTAGCGCTGTCTCTACAGAGTACAAGTCCGTATGATAATGGGCTGAATGCAAATGGGAATGGGAATGGGAATGGGAATGGGACCGTCGTCTTTTCGAAAGGGAACTGTCCCCTATTTCTCGCGAGCGATTCGCTATCGGTGTTTTTGGAAAATCTGGAAATGGGCAACAACGGGGTTGGACTCCAGTCGAGCGTCCAGTCGAGCGTGAACAGGATACACCAGAGAAAAGGATCCTCCTTTCTGTCGGAGAGATGTACGTACTTTGGCGAATAATACGGTAAACGGTAAAAAAGAGCTGGAAATCCGTTACCCCGGAAACCAGTTTCCGGAAACGTCTTTTGCATCAAAGGCACGCGCCTTTGCATGGAGCACACACTTCAACGAGCGCGTTAGTCAGCGAGCTACACCAGTTAGTAGAGAGCTTTTTAGCGCACCGCGTTGGAACCACGTCATCATCTTTCGGGAAAAAGGCTACGCTTTCGCAAAATATTCAACGTCATCGTCGCGGTGCTTATCTATATACGTGTACAAAGCATTAGTATAGTTTTTCCTTGTTCCTGCTTTCTTTTACTCAACCACTCGTTTATTACTTTCTCTCTTTTGAAGGAAATTCTTTTCTCGTGGATAAACCCCTGCAGTTTAGTTTTTCTTTCTCCCGTGCATTACTGTCACTTACATCACGCAGATACATACGTACTGATGAGTAGCGTAGGAAAGAACGCGCAAAATTCAAACAGGATGGTTTCAAATAACTATATAAAGTCTATGAATTTAGGAAGTGAGGAATACCTCATGTGAGAGTAAATAAGCGTAAATACGGCGATAACAAAGAGACAGATCAAGTTCTCACTACTCTATAATTGTAAGCACTCTCTGGATCTCCACGCTGGATCAGGACTCGTTACTCTCTCTAAATCTGAAATATCTTATCCTCGAAACTTTCGTCCTTGCACACTCGTACGCGCATAACACTGCGCGTTTACTCTGACATTTTGCGTGGCTGAAACAAAGTTTCACTGTGATTGACTCGCATAGAGCACGCAGCAGGCGACAATTGCCTGCACAGGAAAAATGGGACTTTTTCACCCTTACGCACGATACACGTGTACATATTTGTATAAGAAATCGCAAGAATATCTTTATCCTTTATCCTTTATCCTTTAGGATAATATGTAATATGCTTCGAGTTGCACCTACTTTTGTTTACCTTTCTTCTGAATGATAATCTCGACTCGCGATAACAGGTCGGAATTGAATTCCAAGACTTTTGAATGCCGTTCGTTCGTTCGTTCGTTCGTTCGCTATTCGCGTCATTTCATTAAAACTCCGCAACTACTTGGTTTAGGTTAGCTCATCTTTCAGATATTCTTCAAAGTCTCTTCCTTTCTCGGCAGAGAAAGACGACTTGTTCGTTTTACCTTGTATGACCCGAGGGGGTAAGGAGGAGATCTAACGAGCAGATCGAACTGCCGCGCCGCGCTGCGAAGAAACAGCTAGAGAAGACACGGTCTTGCAAAAACACAACGATGAAATTTTATGATACAGCGGTTGTTGAAAAATACAACAGGCTTCACTCGCCTGTCTAAGAAATACAAAAGTCTCTTAGTCGTTGTCTCGGTATATATATATATATATATATATATATATATCGTACGTATATCTATACATTTTTGTTTTTCTTTGCAAAATGTATATTGTTATATTATTATACTATTATACATTGTTATCGATATACAGTCAATGAAATAGGTCCGTTAAATTAAATCATTACCAACAATTTACAATTACGTTACAATTACGATACTGTTGCTCGTTGTAATATTATAATTATAGTACACAGTAGTGGGACAGGCAATTTAAAAGGTTGATATTAAGTGAAACAAAACGTTATTTCACCAACGTTATACATACGCACGTACATCGTATAATTTATCAATGTATACGCATTGTGTCTAATTGTACTCGTGTTACAAGTGATAAGGTAATTATAAATAATCGACGATCGACGATACGTCAAGTTATCCGACGATATCCATTTCGTGTCCTTTTATGATATAAAAACCGTTATTTTATTTCGACGCATTAATAATGTTAAATCGCCATGAACTGAAGAAATGACAGGTGCACCTACACAGCACCTTGTTTGTAAATGTAAAAAGTTTATGTGCGTCAATTAAGTGCAGCAATTAAGAACTGTGATATTGAGATACACAATTTTACTCGAGGTCTTTCAAGTTTTATCTCGTTGTTCTCGAAACGCCAGTTCTGCAGGAATTATCTTATTTCACAGTAATTACGCAAAGCCAACGCTTTTTTTCAATGGACTTTTTTAGTGGATATAAAATAAACGTTGTCTTCGTGCAACCGAAGAACTGGTTGTGCGGTCGAACGATCTTCTTTCCTGATGCAACACAAATTTATTTAAAGTTCGTTCCTTCCAATAACAACGATTTCATAATAAATTAACGAAACTTTCCCACCTTCCTTCAGGATCCATCCATCTATAATTATGCATTTCGGATTTCTCAAAACATGGGGGAACTTTTCATGCCCCGGTGAAAACTTTCGTTGCCAGTCAAATTCAGAATTAATCATTTTCTACTATATTCGTTCGGTCTTTTCAGAATCGTGTTTCAAGTTTCAACAAATGTACGTATGTATGTTGTGAAAAGAATCGAAAGGTTTTGTCAAAGTTAACGTTATGAGAATCTACTGTTGCATATTATTTTTTCAATGTTATTGTTGATCAGTTAAAATTAAGTTATAATCGTTTGAAGAAATTAATCTCTCTCTCTCTCTCTCTCTCTCTCTGTCTCTCTCTTTCTGTAAATATCTTAAAATTTAATCTAAAAATTGTATCGTAAGAAATCAATATAAATGCAAAAATTTAATGTACCGATATTACGTACATTATATATTCACTTGAACCAATCGTGTGAAAGACATTTCTGATAAATTTGAATTTATATTTCGGTAAATTTGCCAGTTTTTTCACCTTAAATACGCGTAAAATACGCGTGTAGGCACGTAGGTTACACGTAGGTACATATATACGTACGTATGCTGATGACAGAAACGCAGTTGTTATCCAGCAACGCGAAAACGAGGATATAGAAATCTCGTTAATTCTCCACGATCTGGGCCAAACAGAGTTCGATCGGTCAGTTGATCAATGCATCGTCGCAGAATCCGACGAAAATGGATTAAGATGTAATAATGGAGAGATGAAAACCATTATTTATCGTATAGATACCGATCGTATTCCAATCGCACGACGTTGTACGCGAGTGTTGAGTTATCGCTGTGACGGAGATCTGTGCTAATATTTAAGATTACATTGTGCGGATTGTATTGCATCAACGAAAATGTTAAAGTTGAATTAAAATATAAAAATCGTATGGATTTGGAAGCTTCTCCTACTATTTGGGTAACAGTACAGTGGTATAACGTACGATGCGTCAGACACAGCTGCGATTGAAATTAATAAATGGAACCGTTTAATTCTTGATTCTAGATTCACGAGTAAAAACGTAAAACCAGCAAAAAACGGCAAAATAGCTTTGACTCTGCGAGTGGAATCAATCTTTTTCACACGTGTACTGACGTGCGTTATTCTGACCTGCTTGATTGTATAACTTGGTACGACTCGAGGATTTTGCACACTTTTTGTACATTCTTATTTATTTACGTTCGGACGTAATGTTTGGACGAATGCTTTAACAAATGAAAGTTTTTATCGTTGGGAAAATGTCATTTAACGAGCAGCAGCTTAACGAATGCCTTCCAAATCATTGGAGCGAACTTCACGACACGATAGATTATAGCTACATCTGTCTATAAGTTAGACAGTTAATGAAATCTTACATGTTTTCACTATACGTGCAGACTATATACGTTATTGCGTGAAAGTCCAAGAATCGCAAGAGAAATAAATACGATTAAACAGGGATCTGTTTAATCGTTTCCTACTTAAAATTTGAATTTGTCAATTTTGTAAATCGTCAATTTGCAAGTTTATTGTTTGTAAATAATGTTCGTTAATTGCGAATGACAACTCGCATAATTTCGTATACGTCGTATACGTGAATAGTAAGATCTGTACGTATCTGAATGAAACGCTATTGCAGCTGAACGGTAATTTGATTAATATTTATTATTGTACGTAGAGAATATTTTTTCGCTTAATGAGTGAACGAGGAACTCGAGAGGTCGATCAAATTATTAAAATTATACGTAAAATTATACCTTCTATGTTACTTTCTATAAGTACTGGCAAGTATGCTTTAACACAGCGATTTAATTAAAATACTTTCACTTTGTACGAAATACAGGATAAATACAATTCTGACGGATTCTATGCCCAGCAGGGAGCATCACGTCAGAAATTCTTCGTTGTTTGACCCAGATACGATTGAAAGAATTTGCTCTTAAAATGTTCTTATTCGATTCCTCGTGAAAGTTTCATTGGGGGGGAAAAAACTTGGTTGATTATCTAAGAGCATCTAACTCTTGCTTGATACTGATTTTGAAATGCTGAATTTCCCGTTAGGAAAGGAAATTTCTTATTCTAAAAATCTTACGTTAATCGGTCAATCAGAAACGACGTTTCATCCTTATTGTTCAATTATCATTTTGTGAAAGACGATCGATCGATTATTCGCTGATGAGAGATCGAAAATATCGCTACAAGTAAACAAGAGACAATAGCAAACGCGTGAAAGTGAGCGATTGTAAGTGTCTAACGCTGTGATTGATTTTTTGGGGTATATCATTATTATTCTTATAGAAGGTTAGCCTTGGGAAGCCCAAGCCCTATCAAACTTACAATTAGGCGCGATATAATAATTGAATTTTCTGGCCGCGTGGTTACACGAAGTATTATTACTGAACTCGCTCTCTTTGACTGATCAAAGAACGGTGATGGTTCGTTACGTTTATAATCGGGCGAAGGTATCAACTTGGGAATTAGTTCTATTAGACTTTAAAAGTCTTCTTTCGATCATCTTGGTACGTTCAATGTAAGTACAATATTTGGGTGTCCGATTGTCAGACAATCGATCTTCCTTCTCTTCGATCTTATCATCGTGAGTGATAACATTAAGCGTGCGTGAGTTGTCAATTGAATCAACAAGCAATTGAACTAACGAGTTGAACTGTGAACGTGAAGCAACGTGAGATAAAAGATTAGGTATATATCATAACGGAATACGTTATGCGTTGTTACGCGTTCAGTATGACGTTCATATGATCGACAAAAATGATATTGGTCGATAAATTTAATTAGCGAATTTGAAATCAATCGATGAGAAGAGGTGCGTAATTACTTTGTTTATTATTGTACCAAATTATAACTGTGACGGGGTAAATAATGCAATATTTGTTATTTGCACCGTATTATGAATTATTATCGCATTTGTAGCGATTCGAATCTCCAGATTATATCCATTATTTACGGATTGATCAAGCTTTTCGTTTCGTTGCAATAATTATACTCTGTGCTGGATCGGTTGCATCGATCATTTACAAATTCGATCACGTAGCAATTATAATTACTATGCAAATGCATACACATACGTTTTATGTCACGAGGATATAGATAAGAAGTTGGTGTAGATAAGAACTTGAATTGTCTTTTTTTTTTTTTGCTGCAACTCTTTCATCTGCTACTCTTTGTTCCAACGACGCGCCCTCTGTAAAGGTATGCAACAGTATTTTGCGAAAAGATTTGTCGAGTTCACGCGAACGGGTCGTATTTTGTTTGGTACAACATATTTCTGTGCATTAAAAAATTCGAAAAGACGTAGAACCACTTACGTGATAGGATAATATAGATAGAAGGTAAATTTCGCGCAGCGCTTTTCTGCGCTTTTAACGCGAAATTTGAATGCTTTGGTAAAGCTAGCGCGTTTGTGAGGAGTCGCGAAAATTTTAGAGTCCGTTTACGGGATAAATCTCTCTTGTCAGGTACGAGTTGTTGCGCGAGTTACAAGTTTCTCTTGTAACAATACTGGTGTAAATAAAACTAAATTTTCATCGAGCGTTATCGACTAATTAGATCACGCATTTGCGAATCAGCTAGAAATGGTCACGAACGAACGATTTCGAACGACGAAAAAACTATATCGAGGGAAAACAATATCGATAAAAGGTTCATTTCGTTTTGTTTGTTGAAATTAAAAATTAAAACGGCACGGTGCATATTCGCGTCGTGTAGATATTGTAAAATGAAACGACGCGGAACGCGACGCGTGCCACAGTTTGACGACGAGTGCACATTGCACGAGTCACACGACCTGTGCGTAGCTCAGCCAAGCCAGAGGAGCAGACAGGAGGAGATAACGGAGATAACGAAGCAGCAGATAGAGGCAGCCGAACCCCCGAAAAGAACAGGTGTTCTTCCGTGCTAAAGATAAATACATACTTGCATAGTCACACAGTCTGAAAATAGCAAATCAATACGTCTAGCCAGTCATCAGCCTTTGTTTTTTTCTCTTTCTTTTTTGTTTTCTTTTTTTTTTCTGAAATACAATTTCCCGACCTATAGTTCCTTATCGTCTATTCATAGTACACGATATACACGATACTTTATCATTTTTCTCTCAACGTTCGATTAATCGACCGATATGCCCAACTATTAGTATTTCAGTCGTTTTCTCGCGCGTCGCGAGAAGCGAAGGGAACGAAGCGATTGATAGATATCCATTTACGTCGATTTAGATGGAAATGGATGGAAATGATTCGTAAAATAAAGCAAAGTAAATTGATATGGAAAAATGATTTCGTATTTGTCAAATTAATTTGACAATTTTTTTGATGTATATCTTATGGTTTTTCTTTAGTGTAATCTGTTCGATTACGTTGACGCGTGTGATTGACGTTGTTGAATTGACGAAGGGAAGGGGCGAGAGAAAGATAGTTAGAAGTCGAGGGAAAGGAAATGAAGGTAATTACGTTTGGTCCAAGATTTGCGATTAATTGATAGCCTCCATTAATAAGGCTAGCCACAGTGGGTCTGTGCCATAAGTGCGGCAATAGGAGCCAGATCGGAGGATATTTGCATATTCGCAGAAGAGTGACGATTAGTTAGGACTTTCGAAAATTGCTACATCCTCAATGATAAATGTAGGAGTAGTATTTTCAATTCCCAATAATCCTAATAATGAGGAATTTCTTGTTTGCTTAAATTTGTATAAAAATGATGTTCGTAGGGGGTATTAAACCTCCTAGTTTGTAATGGTCTATACTTTTAATAATGTCTCGTATTCTTTCTATTGGAGTACTATAGAATCAACTTTTTTAGAGGAAGTATCTTATTTTAAGTGTAATTTAAGTGTAAAACGATATACAGAAATATTAGACTCTTAAACGTTCCAATTATTCTATACAGACTTCAGTTACTAGATATTCATTATTTTCATTTGAAATTTAAAAGCAACAAATACGGTATATCTCAAATCTGTTTGCCGGAGAAAAATGGTTAAGATGCATGCATTTTTACATCGCATTTGGATCTCTTTATGTGAAAGCTCATCATTTATATATATATATATATATATATATATATATGTATATATATATGTATATGTATATGTATATGTATATATATATATATATATATATATAGGTATTTGCATGACATGTAGCGTTTTCTCTTTTGAATTGCCAATATCGCAAAATCTACCTTCCATACATGCTATAAGTACATCGTATCGTGTCTGAGATATTTATACATTTTCGATACTCTGAACATTTCGAAAGAATATAGCGTAGAAATAACTAATCTTGCCGATTTGGAAAATACGCGCTCCTGGAAATTTCACCGTTACGCTTGTGTTAATACGTATTAAAATCTTATTAAAGCATTCTCGATCGTTTAATTTCACTTTGAAAGGAACGTTTGACGAATATTGGGTGTACATTCTAGAAGAATATGGAATTATAGATTTCTTTTCAGTTAGATGTTCCTACATCGATAGATAGTACTTGTATTAATCGTAACTTGTGTAAAAATAATTTTCGTTTAAAATTGCGCCGATATTTATTTGAATAATAACGATTATATAAAAAAAAAGAAAATGTTTCTTCCGAGCGTTAGTTTAAACAATAGTAAATGCGATTAACGTCGATTAGCATCTAATAATTCCGACTAATAATCATCTGCCGAATATTGAGAGTACTACGAATGAATTCCTAGTACTCCCATTGCCATTGTAAATCCTTCAATTGTATCTATAAGCTGGCTTAATGTTAGTTTCGGAGTGGATGGGAGCAAGCATTGCAGCTAACTGGAATCCTCTATCTGTTTCGCTGCTAATAACATTTGCGATTAAAATCTCAGATTCGATATAAAAATTACACGGATTATTCTTATTCGTAACTTTTCTTTGATTTGAAATATTTTGTCTTTGCGTTACAACGTAGGACTTTCATCATTGCGACGTATCAATATGATGGATACGATACAATGTTTAATAGATAAATAAATACGTTTTTAACATTACAATTATTAACAATTGTGAACAACATTATATTCAAGATATAATCATGCACGCATCTTTCGTTTATTTAGTATCGTTCATATTTATTTCAAGCAAATTGCAAGAAACATTCAATCGTATTTACCAAATATTTGAAATGCTTGTTTCTTCCTCGCTTTGACACAACATTCGAAATTCCGTGTAACAGTCCAACATTTACGATAGAAACTTGTATGAAATTTCAGTTCTAAAGAATTCTAAACAACAAATCTTACGTGTAATTGCATCGATGGATTAATCGTTCGATACACACACACACATTATCTCGACATTAGGGTGATCATCTCTCGTCGGAATCACGATCGTCGAGGAGATTTTGCTTTCATCGCGGTCTGAGATCACGACCTTATCTTATTGTTCTTCTGTTCTTCGTAGTTGTTCAATCTCAAACAACCTCGAAAGGATTTCAGCCTATCCCACGCCATTATTTTCTCCGTTCATCTTCGACACTTGGCTAACTTTGAATCACCCTGATAGCTGATAACACTTTAACCGCGGGCAATTCCAGCGTGAGAGAAGGAGAAATCTCGGCTTACCCTCCAAGATGCATTGGTCCTTTCGAACAGGAGTAATTTCAAGTAATCTCGACGTTTGATCAGATTCCATTCCTGGGGGGGGGGAGGAAGATTCTTACCAGCGTTCAACCGGTTTCATTCGTCAGAGCTGTAGAATCGCAATGATTCTTGAAAATGTATAGAATTATAGTCGCAAAAGTCGAAAAATGACAAAATGTAGGCAAGATGTAGATTCGTAAATTCTACAAAAGAGAATTTTGTTTTTAGTTTGAAGCAAAAAAAAAAAAAAAAAGAATACGAAAAAAACCGTATGCGGCTTGAACGTATAGAATTTCACGACGGCTCGTGATTCACGAGAGGTAAACCGAAGAATGAAAGTGACAGGCGACTGTGACGGGGGTTGTGATAATGCGAGGTAAAAAACGAGATTCGCGAAGAAGAAAGCAAGCGCGCTGTATCTGCAAGTTTGTCCAGCTAGTGTCTAATCAAACTTTGCTGTAAGCGTTTTGCTCTCACGTCTTGTTACATTGTTCGATAGGAAATATTTCTACAAATCGCGTATCGACGTAATTTCATTTGCTTGACAAATTCGTTGTTCAAATCAATCCAGTTTCAACGTACTGATACGCGAAGTATAAATAAATACATTTTCGTTTCCTGAATCACTAAAAAAAAAAAAAAAAAAAAAAAAGAAACAGAGGAAAAGAAAAGAAATATTTTTATTATATTTATATTATCTTATCATCGATTATTTTTATCGGTTGAAGCGAAAATGGTATTGTCGTTACAAAACATCGCCTTAGTTTACGTACCAAGCGTTTAAAAGCGAAACTTGGAAAAGTGTTTTGGTTAAAAGTGAAAAACTTTGAGTTTTCGCTCAGAGATGGTTCATTACATGGGCAAAACGCGAGAAATGAAAGAAGAGCTGTCTGTTTTAGGCGGACGACTGGCGTCCGGATTGTATCGCGTTGTTTAACGGTCAACGATGTTACTCTCTCGGAATAACGCATTTTTTTCGTATCGACGGGGGTATGGAAGGGGATATAATGATTAAAAGGGGGAAAGTGAAAGAGGAGAGGAGAGAATTGATGGAGCGTCGAGCGGCAAAGAAACGACACACACGAGGCGAAGCGACTCGACGCGACTCGACGCGACTCGACGCGACTCGGGGCGAGATCTACGCTGAGTGAGTGAGAGTGAGAGAGAGAGAGAGAGAGAGAGAGAGAGAGAGAGAGTAGACGTGGGCGAGCGTCAGTGCGCAAGGGCGTTGGCGCTGACGACGAACGGTACTGGAAGTGTCGAGGGTGTGGGATCGTGGGGAGCTTTGGAGCTTCATGGCGGGATGTAGAGTGGGGGGGGGGATGGTCGGAGGAGAGCATGGGGTGGGACAACCAGAGGCAACCGTGCTTGCTCTCCCAGTCGTTCAGTCCGCGCCCCGACACGCAATCACGCGCACACTTTTCGTCGTCATCGTCGAGTCGTCGTTCGAGTCGTCAATCCCGACCATTTCTGGTTCCCTTTTTTTTTTCTCTCTCTCTTTACACTGTCGCTCGTGACTCGAGAGGCTGTGACTTCTTCGAGTGGCTGTCACGCGCGATCTTACACTCACGAATTTCCCCTTATTTTGTCGCGATTATTACTTTCTTTCTCCCAACGTGACGCGCGACTACACGCGGTCCTCTTTGGTGAGTACCTTCTTTCTTTACTTTCAAACTTTCTTCTCTCCCCCCTTCGAACTGTGTGCTCTCCTGTGTGTCGATTAGAAATCGACGATTTCGACGACGATTTTGCCACTCGTATGGTTTCGCGACTCGTTTCTACGAATTTCAATCTAGTTCAACCCGCCACGTCAATCTACCGACTCACTCACTGGCTTGCCAATCGAATCGTTAAGCCGTTTTCTCGCGGTTTCTTTCTCTCTCTTTCTCTCTCTCGCTTCTGTTCTTTTCCTTTCCATTGTTTCAAAAGTACGGAAGGTGCTGGAAGGATAGGTCTGGCTAGATAGACTAGAAAAAGTTTACAGAATCACACACTTGGCCATGGAGAATAGGTAGAGACTGGTAGTTTAGTTTATCTGTTTTCGTCGTTTTCCCATTTCCTTTGGATCGTCGATGCGACCACATTTTCGATACCGCGTTCCCCGGCTCTCCATTTGGTTAATGAAAGCTGCGATAGGTGTCCTTTGTCCGTGAAAGTTACAAGCAGCCGAGCGAGTTGTTTCCGTAATTGCAACGGATTCGCAAAGCCGCCATGCCGAAACACCGTGAGAACTCTGAAACGAAGTTATTTCATCAACAGGATTTTTATCTGCCTCGGCAATTCGATTTCACTCTCTCGGCTACTTTTTGAACAGCGGAGAGACAGACAGACAGAGAGAGAGAGAGAGAGAGAGAGAGAGAGAGAGAGCCGCTTTCATTGAAGCAAGCCTGTCTTGTCACATTCGTAGGAAATGGATGAAATTGTAAATGACAATGAAAGCGGCCGCTTTGAATTTCATTAAACGTTTCATTAAACGTCCGCGTATATGGAATGTTCCTCGGTATTTAGAGACGCGCACCGAAGCAACATATGTGTCTATATCGAAGCTATTTTCCCACTGCTCTCGCTTTTCCCACGCTACGCGCTAATCACCGATATTTCTTCCCTTTCCTTTCGTTTTTCTTTTCTCTCTTTTCCATTCTCCCTCTCCCTCTCTCCCTCTCTCTCTCTCTTTTCTTTTGTGTATGACTAGTCTTTCTGTTCAGTTGACGTCTTTCGGGAAAAAGACCAAGTTCGTTTCAATTCATCGAATGTTTCATTGCAATTATTATTATGAAATGTACAGGTGCGATTACATTCTTGCATTTTAAATGAAGGGAGAATAAAATTTTCTTCCGTTTCTGAAATGTGTGTGCATGTGTGCATATATACGTGTAGCTACATCGTGATATTACGCGTCTTGTTGTTTGTTAGCGTAGCCTTTAGATTAATCTTTCAAGTACTGGTTCGAGAGTGTTTTTCAACGGGCCAAAGAGTTTAGCGTCGCGTATGCGAAACATACGCATGATCGAATAAACACGTTGCATCGTTACCGTAGTTTAGGCTAGCAAAGAAGTTGAACAGCGAGTTTCCGGTTTCCATAATTCAGTTGTGAACATTTTGCCTAGTTTACGCGTGCTTGAATCAATCTTCCTCAGGGTCCCTGTAGGACACTTGGCGTTTTGTAAAGTCTACGAAACATATATCTCGAACTTTATGCTGCCTCGAGTTAAACTTAGGGCATTAACAGAATCATTTATGTGTCGGACGGCATGAGTGAAAGGCATACATCGAAAAGTAGTCGCAGTAGATATTCCGTGAAACTTGAAAGCATTACCAACAATGTGAATATCCATATCCATCTTCTACGATACTCTGTGTAAATGTAAAACTTTCTTTTCGTTATTAATAACATCGACTCAACAGCTTTCTTTTTTGAGCAAAGAAGCTCAATTACTACCGAGTTAATTCGATTAATGTTCTTCCCTTTGTTTATTCACCGACAGAGGAATTATTAATTTTCATAATACGCGAATTATTTGAACTCTGGCTCCCAACATTTTCGTTTTCTATTTACCGCGGTATACGACACTTTTTAAAATTTTTTCTTGTCGGTTCTTTCACGTCCGTGTTTTTCGTGTTTTTCTTTTTTTTTCACAAATGTCGGCACATTTTTCAAATTATAATTAATTTTTAATCGCGAATCCGTGATTTGTACAAACGAAAATTGATTTTAATCTCGCAATTAATTCAATAAAACTCAACGACGATCATCGAACAATAACATTTTTAAAACCAATACACGTGTTTCAGTGTAACATGAAATAAAAAGAAGTCAAAGTTTTGTATTTTCTATGTTAAGAAATCTAACTGATCTGAAGTTCGATCAAAGCTTCCCAGACAAAACGATGGCAGACTTGTTCGTAGATAGATGTTATTTTTAGTTGTAATATCAAGATGAAACGTTCGGTACTGTTGTGTTTTCTTTTTTTGTCTTAAAACTAAAACTAAAATTAAAACTAAAGCTAACTAAAGCTTCTCTTGGAGTGAGAAGTTAATCGTGAGAAATATTCGAAATTTTACATACGAATATATATATATGTGCGTATATAAGCAAGTAGTGATGGCGTTGATAGCGTAAAGTTTTTGCGTAAGATCGTGTGTGGAGATAAGGGCGAACGCCATTAAGCAGAAAAACGGTTTCCAATAGCGGTACAAGGGTAAATGCCAAGAAACGTACAAGGTGGTGGATAGCAGGAAAAATATTATAGAGAGTGGTTGGTGCACACGGTGCAACCTCAATTACTGTTCTTTTCAGCGTGCTCGAAACGTGTTGTAATTAAAGTTTTTGGTGTCGCGTCGCGCGATCGTCTTAATTTTATTATCTCACTCGAGATTCGAGAGACTACATCGAGTTTCCTGATAATTTCGTATTTAGTACCGTTCCACCGGGCCTGTAGAAATTTCCAACGTCTTGGCATCACTTACGGCTCACCTTCTGGCCTATTAATTACGTGCATACGTCGGTGCACTCTCAATCTCTTGTTCACGTGGGCAAAATGAATCCATATTTTCCATTGAACTTGTTGTTTTGCCTGAAAAACCCTGTTTCAATTCAATTCAAAGTTTTTCCATTTCTAGATCTGATCAAAGAAACATTTAACATTTAACAGTGCCTATTGGTATCCATTTAATAACGATTCGTGTTGCAATAAAAAATCGGAATAAAAATTTTTCGTACAACAGTTCAACTGCAGAGAATCTCGTGTATAACGCGTAGATTAATTATTGTGTTTGAGTCTAGGTGTGTGTGTGTGTGTGTGTGTGTGTGTGTCTATATATATATATATATATATATATATATAAAATATTTATTTAGAACATTCACATAAAATATGTAACGTACATACGTATAGTTGCATATTTTAAATACATTAACATTTTCGTTTTGAAATTATTTTACATAAACACGAATTAGAATTTCAAATTTAAATTAGTTTGTTTTTGGAAGTGAAAATGAATGAAAACAACTTTTAAATAACGATTTATCAATCGTTTGCCGCGACATTAATATTCCCTGATACTAATAACTTTAATTAAAGCAAAGCTGTTGATAATGAAACCAGAAGAAAAGAGGAAGAAAGAAAGCAAACGATCCACGTAGACTAACCAAACTTTGGCATTTCGTTTCATTTTGCCTTTGGTTGTTTGCTGTGTGCCTCTGCTTGTCGTAATTAGCATAGAATAATATAATGCTACGTGAACGTAACAGATAACAAGAGTAATTAGTAATGACATTTCGCACATTTTAATAATGACGCAAACCAAAGTAAGGGAAACAGCGTGAAAAAAAAGGAGAAAAAAAGAAAAAATGGGAAAACAATAAGAATGGAAGACGTGCATATTAATTATACAAAGTATCGGAGGTCTCTTCCTGTTTTTGTAAAATATGTAACATTTGCATACTGCTAGAACAGCGAACAACTGAACCAACGGTTAATTCTACAGGAAATGGGATAAGAAAATCTTTGATTTATTATCGCTAAATAACGACGACGAAGAATTCTCTGAAGATTCAGAGGAAAGAAAATGAAGTAAGATTAATCTTTCGTTTGATGTTAAATACAGTACTTATACGTGTACGATGTGTACATAGAGCATATCGGTGTATATTATAAACATCCAATTAATGGAAATTAAATCCAATTAAACCTAACGTAAAATCGAACAAGTCGTTGTTACGTGCATTCATCTTCGATATCATTGCAGACGGCTGGTAAAATTTCATTTATTACGGCTAAGATTTAATGCATAAATTTTCGAGCTCGTTAAGCACGTTATTAAAATACACGTCTCGATTACGGATGCGTCGTCAAGTAGGTCGGTGGTGAAGATAATTAGCAAATTATTAGTTAATTAATTATCACTTGCGAAAAGCTTGCTTACCATATAACGTGGTAACACTTTAGTAGCACACACTCACACACGGTGTTTTTCGAAAGTAACGACTACTACCAACTGTTTACTATATATATATATATATATATATATATATATATATATATACACATACACATATATATCGAGTAACTATTTGCTAGAATGGAGTATCGAGGTATGGGGAAAAAATTTAAGCAGAAAAGTAAGTAATTGCCGTCGTTGAAATTATTTACGAGATAATAACGTTTCTAGCGAAACGTTATTTAAGGTGGAATTGACAACGATAACCATTACGGGTTTATTATCGAAGCAAGGATATTTATCGTTGCCAGTGAAACAACAGCTCGACTTGGTCGAGCTGTTGCTCGATCTCTTTTTCAGATACACGTATAAATTGTACGACTTTTAGGAAGCGAAACTTTCGATCTTGCTGGAACAAAGTAGTTCGTTCTAGTGAAAATGCCGTTTCACACGTTTCGAAAGAAATAAAGAAGGAAGGAAGGAAAGAAAGGGAATGCTTTCGAATTTCGGAAGGAACGCCGCAGCGTTTGGCTCCGTTTGATTTCGTTTCAACGACGACGACGACGACGACGACGGCCGGAGGCGAACAGGACGCCGCCTTCTTCGCCTCCGGCCGAAGTTAGAACCGACAGAACCATGTACAAACGTTACGTTTCCCCAATTCCGTAAACGTTCGTCCCTGATATTGGATTCTCGGCAAAGTTTGCAACTTTTTCCCCGACTTTTCCCCCGAATCCGTTGACGGAACTTGATTCATCTAACTTGCTGTCGTGGATCTGGCCGCGCCAGAGGTCTTCATTCCGGCGAATCGAACGTGGAAAGAAAATTTCGCCTGCGATTATTCGCCTCTGTTCGCTATTCTAGTCGATTGCTATTCTTTCTGGCATTCGCCAGTGGGGACCGTGCGCCACTGCGCCACTACGCCGCGAATAAAGTCTCGAAGAATTGCACTTTGTGAACAGATGTTTCCGGGATTCGATAGTTCGAGTTAACTCGTGGTGCGACATCAGCTTGGCGACGTACGCGGAAACGAGAGGAAATTCCTCTTCAGGGCAAATTCCTTTTCACAGAGGAAATTCTCCTCAACTTGTCGTATTATATTATTGAAAAAGTTCCTCGAGAATTCCCGTCGCTTCAATTAGATTTCATAGTGGTATTATAATTGCTTCTTAAAAGTTGGCCAGCTCTTCTTTGATATTCAGAAAGAAGTGGTTGTCACTTGGCTGTGTTGAGGTTTAAACTTGCTTCAAGCGGAACATTCGACCAACTGTTTGTACCGTCGGCGTGTTTGATGAAAAGTCGCACCAATCGATTTATATACGCTTGTAGTCGAATAATATTTCGTTTCTTTTGCACGTGAATTTATTTCAACATTTCCCACGTATGTGAAATGTAGCTGTTCACCAAATTTTAAACTGTATATCAATATATATATATATATATCAATATATATATATATATATATCAATATATATATATATATATATATATCAATATATATATATATATATATATATATAAAGTATTGTTATAGTGTACAATAACTTTCCAAATCATTATTTTTATCGCGATGAAAATTATCTTATTTTATTTTTATCAAATTATTCGTACGTGGAATATGGTTCCATTTTTTTTTTTTGGAAGACGAGGTATGACGAAGAAATCGATGGAATGTCCAGTGAATGTGCACAGAATAATAAAATACTTATTCCGGAAATTAATTTCGTGACAATGATTTTATAACGTTCTTTTCCAACGCGATTGTTAATCATTTAATTACTCCATTTTACTCCTACTAAAGAAAACATTCTGTTTTTCTGCTTGTAGCGTAAAAATAATTGTACGTATGTGCGCACATAAATAAATATAATTGTCACGATACTTGTACCGAGAGATTGCAATTTTTTAAAAATCTGCTTGAAACGCAAACTGTAGTCTTAAAAAAAAAAAAAGAAAAAGAAAAAGAAAATTTCTCCGACAATTGTGTATAAAACGAAAGTCAAGTTGTATCATTTGGCACTTCTTGCTCGCTGCTGAAATTATCCGAGAGAGCTCTTCTGTTTCGCTAGCGCGTACCGTACTTTCGCGAAAGTTTCGCAAAAGTTTCGCGAAAGCTCGCGCCAAAGCGGCAATGTCCAAAGTTCGATAACTCGAAGGTTTTCGATGGGTTTTTGTAAAACGAGCTGGCTGCCCGAGACAGCATCGTCTTTTGACGCAACTGCCATCTTCGGCGTTTATTCCAGACACGGATCGATATTTAGGAAAGAGAATTGCAATGGCTTGCAATCTACCCTACCCTGTCTCTATTTCGAAATTTCATTTTTAACGTGTCAGGATGAACAGAAGCGTTTTCTCGAGAGCTCGCACAGTTTAAAAATTAATTAAAACCAAACCATCTCTTTTTTATGTATTTCGTCGCTCGCTTTTTTCCGATATAGATACATGTGTTACCGATACATCTATTATGTACGTGTGATTCGTGCGAAATCTCTTTAAAGTGTAACTCTTTGTAGCATTTTCTTTTTTTTTTTTTGTTTCCATTTTTCTTCGATGTATTTAGCAAAGTATACTCGTAATATTTTTGCTGAATATTTTCAGAACTCTGTAGAATTTGCAATTGCAGTGAACAAAGTTAAATGAGAGGAAGAGTTGCTGAAACGATAAGGATTCAGATTGGCATTCGTTAGTTTAAAACTACCATTGCTGCCGAATCCAATTTGACAAAAGCATTACGTTTCGATTCAGGCTTTGTCATTTTGAGCATCGAGTGATTTGAAGCATCTGTTCACTGAAACAGTTTGGAGAATAAGTAAAGTCGTCACTTTCATTGAAATTGTACGTGTGTGCACGCATGCAATGTACGCAGAGAGAAAGAGGCGAGATTGATACGGTTGACAGGTTGGTTGAAATATTTTTTCATCGAGACAAAATAGTCAGAGGTAAAATATACAATTTTTCGCCGAGTCGCGCACAGCGTGTGCAGTAACGTACAGTAATTATCTTTCGTAGGCCGGTCATCAGTTCATCGATCGTTGCGTTAATGAAACTGCTTCTATGTTCTATATCGTTTCAAGAGACGAAATCGATTTCCACGTTGTCAAGTGCTTTTCATTAACCGGTTGTGTACATATCACAGTTTCGACGTACATGTTGTAATTTTGCGCCTCTTTGGAAATTGTTAGAGTTGAACGCGCTTGCGTTGCGTCTTTGAAACGGAAGGAGCTTCAATCGCGCTTCATTTCATTTGCGTTCTTCTTATTTTCGATTCAGTCGCTTACATACCTGTATATACCTATATATATTGTTGCGTACACACGTATATGACGAGTTAAACGGTCGTTTCATATACCGCATGACTATTGCCATTCTTTCTCCTGCTCTACTTTTTTTTCTTCCTTTTTTTCCTTTTCCCCGCAAAATATTAGCTTCTCGAAGCTAAGTTTTTACGTTTTATCTCTCTTTGGAAAGCAACGGCCTGCATCGGTCGCTTCCTTTTGTTTATCCAGCGTTATTTCGAATGCACGTGAACAAAGGACAACGAGAACAATCGAGGAACACTGCTTGTAATTTATAGTAAAAAGAAGAAGAACAAAACTGTTATCCGCAGGAGAGCAGCATTTTACGTCGTTCGAGTTAGTAATCTCATGTTTTCCTCGCGTGAAATTCTCTCTGATGAAACTTATTGCGAAAGGAAAGTGCATGCGGTCGTTCTCTCGATGAAATTTTCGTATGTCGCAGCAGATATCGACCGACGTTGACGGTAGCTTTGAAAACTGCCAGAAAAACTCTACAACAATCGTAGAACGCACGCGTCTTATTATTAGTTTCGTTTCGTCGAAGCGAAGGGCAGTTTGCATGTAACGAAAAAAAAGAAAAGAAATGGTATTGTTGGTCGTTTTAGAAAAATTGTCACTTGCAAAATATATATATATATATATATATATATATATATATATATATATATATATATGCATAGTGATATATTTTACGAAGAAAAAGATTTGGAGAGCTTGTAAATTTTCTCTAAAGAGGAAATTTTAAATTTAATTTCACCAGTCTCGCGTAGTTGCATTCGAGAAGCGTTCGCGTGGTTCAGTTGCAGCTTAATTGTCGAAAGAGTTGCCAAAGCTCGCAAAGTGCCAGACATTGACTTTGAACCGTTCCTATTGCAGCCGATTATTGGAGATGCCAATTTATATGGTTTCATATAAATCGTCGTTTGATATGAATTGGTACCTGATCTGCACGTCTATAATATTACTATTCTACCAACAATCTATCGTCGGTTTTGTTACAAAAGCACGGGAAATGAATACATCGTATATCGCTGAATTAATAATTCGCTCGTTGCAAACATTCTAGGAAAGCCTTTTCGGGTGGTTCGTTCTCACTGTTTGTAAAATATTTTAAATTGAAATAAATTTGTTCATTCGTTATTCCGAATAGACGTTGCAACGTTTCCATATTTATTCGGGAATCTTATCTTGGCAATTTGAGAATAGAATGAAATAGAATGAAACTTGGCCGAGTTAGAGATAAGGAGATAAGAGGAGAATAGGAGGAGGTTGGAAAGAAGTAGAGATAAATTTGACGAAGGAGGCTCGAATTGTATCGGGGTGAAGCGAGGTGAATTACGAAGGTGCCCTTGAGAGAGAAAGCACAGAATATCATTACCTCGCCGTGGTTCCACTCCCAGAGGGAGAGATATCGATATTCTCGATTGGCTATCACTGGCGTAGGGACTGTTCCTACCACTGTTCCTACCGGCGTATTTACGAGCTTGTTTTCTAGAAAACAAGGCAGCTTATGCCGAGTAAAAGTGTCCATCTAGCACGGTGGTCGCCTTGGAAACACCGTAAAATCCCGTTCTAGTCGTTAGAGTGGCGTGGCGTTGCTGTTCGCCTTTCGCCCACGCCTTTCTAACGGCTAAAACCGCTTTCTACGGTGTGCCACCCCTTTTGAATATTCTCACAGTCAGTCTTTATCGCGTTGCATAATGCAGTAGCAACAGCAGCAGCAGCAGTAGCAGCAGCAGCAGCAGCAGCAGCAACAGCAGCAGTAGCAGCAGCAGCAGCAGCAGCAGCCAGTGGTGATCTTGCAGTCGTCGTGGCGATCTTGGACCGCCTGCTTTCTTTCTGTTTCAATTAATGCCCATTGATTCGCAGCGGGATAGCTCGTTGCTTACCATTACCGCCAATCTATCCCTCGTGTCGTGATTTTCATGGAAAATTCATTTACAAACGCTATGCATGCGCACGTGTACGTACGTACGTACGGTTAATCAATGTATCAATGTATCAATGTATCGGTGCATATATCCATCTCAAGGAGACATTTTCACATCAATTAGTCGTCACTCGGACGCTACTTTTCTTTTTAACATCGTATCGTTCGAAGGCATCTCACGATTCGTGAGATACATCGCATCACGTGTGTATATCGTTCATTTATTATTACATCTGCGAACAATAAAAACGCACGGAGGGTTCTTTTTATTAATCACAGACATACACGACGGAAGCATCGCATTCGGCAAGATATTATTCAAAATTATATCGTCGAGAAAAAGTTGCAAAGTCTCTTCGGCATGATCTGCGGCAATCACGGTCAATTTACGTACAATTTTCAATCATGCCGCTATAACTATACAGGCCTCTGACCTGGTGAAATTGAAACAATTGTAGATATTCGAGGGATACTTTGGAAATTTGTTTTTACCATTTAGCTTTTTCTACGCAACCGTCAGCGTTGGTTGTACGCGAAAATGAGCGCCGATTAATTAATTAATTAATTAAGCAAATTCTTCGACTCGATTCGGAAATTTCTAGAGCTTGATAGAAACGTGTGCGAAATATCGATCCAGTAGCTTCTGTCTGCCTCAACAAATCGCTAGCAAACAGTTGACGTGGTAAAGACGTCGAACCGTCCATCGTTCGGTGGATTCGAATTTCAATGGTTGCAAGTTGCATAGAAAGTAAGTAAGTAAGTAAGTAAGTAAGTAAGTAAGTAAGTAAGTAAGTAAGCTTGAGACAGGAAAATATAGAAACGTCGTAGCAGTGAAAGAAAATTTTAAAGAAAACTGGATGCGAGACTGCAACAAGCTTTTCTCATTCATTCCCGCTTCTATTTTCTTTTATTTAGCTTCGTTGTTGGTATCTTTGAAGCAAGTACGTATGTACCAATCTCTTTCTGAAAACGTTCTGGTCAACGTCGTGAAATCAATTCGAGTCAGTCGCGTCGCGAAGCAAATTCGTTTCAAGCGAAAATTCCATCGTGTGAATTTTTAAATAAAACGACAATATTGAAAACAACGCGAACGTTTCCAAATTGTATACTATGCTATGTATACTTTCATCGAAACGCTTGTTTTCATAAACACAAAGTAGCGTAGCGAACTGAAATTTCACTTCGGCGTCATTTAAATACATAAATCCTGCTACTCGTGCATTTTCCCTTTTCGTCGGAATTGATTATATCGAACGACAGTTTCTAATTTGTTGATTATTCGAAAGTATTGTCGAAATGAGAAAAGATTATTGATTATTTGGTTGGTTATATTGAGATACTTTGGTTATATTGAGATCGATGGATATCTGAACTCGGGATCTTTGTATTAACTGGACTTTACACGTATTTGCATAATACGTGCAATATGGATGACAATAAATCACGCAGAACATGAAATTATCGAGCTATAATCAATTGTATGCATGTACATGTATAAGCAATATGTAAATACATATATACGCATATACGCATCGTGCTCCAATATATAAATTTTCATTAGTTTCTGTGTATAATTTTATTACCGATTGATCCTGTGATTAATTATAAATATGCTTCGTACGTACGATACATGTGTAAAAAACTAATAATTACGAGAAACGCAGGTTAATTTACAAAAAGCAAATTTTTACATATTTTATTTACACGATGTTAAATTTTGTATCCTGTACCTAACTCGCTTGAGTTTAAATTCACGGAATATCGTCTATATTATGTTAAAAAGAAAAAAAGTTACAAACAAGTTTCTTTTTTCTTTTTCTTTTTTTAAATCAGACTTTCTTCCTTCAGAAGGAAAAATAGAGAAATTCTCTGTACATACTTGTATGTACATACTTGCGTATGTACCAGCAATTGTTACGATGTGAAATTCAACGTAAAAATTGAAAATTAATTTTATTTTTGTGGAAATGTTCGTCGTTTGTAATAGTATACTTGAAAAAGAAATTTTTTATCAAGTTGTTCGTACTTTTCGTCAAGTTTCGGCACACGATAAAACAAAACGGGAAATATTTGGATACAAAGTGCAATGGTTACGTAACAGGTGGCCTTTCCATGGACTTGCTGAGTACCAATTTACACGCATGTAAGCATTGAATGCATTTTGTAGGACGATGAAATTGAAATACCGTTTTCTTCTAAAATCTAGCAAAATTCAACAACGTTTGCTTTACTTGAATTCGCTTTGCTCGATGAAATACAACACTGGTACTCTAACACGAAGGTACAGTTGGGTTTTCGCAAAAAAAAATATTAGCCTTTAGCGTTTAGAAAATCTTTCTATTATCAACGAACAGCGTCAGTGTAGCGTGTTGAGTTTAATTAAATTTGCAATTCTGCTGATTTTATTTTTGTACTTTGCACCGTGAAAATGATGGAACATGCTTGAGACGTATGATCGATTGCCTGTGTTCTTTCACGTGATTTCGTATGCAAAAGCTCAGCTACAATATGATTTCACACGAAATCCAACGTATACACACACACACACACACACACACACACACACACATGCGTCTACGTGAGAGTCACGTGTGAAAATGTCCAATGAATTCTAGAGATAAAAAAACGTGTACGATCTTGATGGAAACGATCTTGATAGAGCAGAATTTCTTCGTTCACATATTTGCATACATGTTTTGATTATTATGTACCTACACGCACGATACACACACTTTGCAGTCTGACGAAACTCTTCTCCGTCTGCGGAGTTTATTTTCGCTGTTTTGGAAATTTCTTGCAGGGAGAGAGAGAGAGAGAGAGAGCAAGCATCTTTTCTAGTTTTCTGGTCTACATTTTTACCAGAGAGATGGATAGATTTTTCGTATACTCGCGAGCAGACACGTCGCAAATAGTGGATTTGAAAGACGCGGATAATCAGTGAAGAGAAGAAGGGATGAGCAGGCTGGTTCGCCGAATATCCTTGTAGCTGGCATTAGGAAGATAAGAAATGGCTGTCGGCTGTCTCGCACGAGGAATAGATGTACGTACGTGTGAATATGTGGATACGTACGGGCAACGAGATAAAGCGAAACTTTTCACAAGCTTGAAAAATACCTTTAAATTTAACATCAGCTCTGAATTATGGAAATCAGTGTGAATCAGCTGCGCTCATTTCCTAAATCCGTGAGAAAACAAATACGCGCCTGATCGCCCGAATGAAACGAAATCGGCTCGCTACTTTTATCCTATTTGTTATTTGTTTTTCAATCGATCGCTTTGCGCCTGGATTCAGCGATTAAGATATCTTTCATTCGAACACTTTTCAACTGTTGGTAAATTCTCCAACGATTTTCCATCTCCTTCGCTTAGCAGTACGCTCGCTATTTTCCCACATTTCTCGTCCATGTAATGACGAATCGTACAATTATTCTACCGCTCGGACAGTTTTCAGCAATTTTTCGCTAATCACAATCATGGAAAGTTTCATTAACAGAATTAGAAATTATAGCTTCCTTATTACAATCATGCAGTTGATAATATAATCGCGCAGCACCTTTGTTTCACGTGTATTCCATGCTTTACGTAAGCATTCGTACGTAATTGTCTAACAATTTTTTATTAAAATTTTTAACGAGACAACGGTTATATTAGATATTGAATTGATAACAATTGGTGCGTCGCGTCGCGTCGCGTCGTTCATGTAGAAAATGATTATGAAATTACCTATATGTACCTGCGTATTATCTCCAGCAACATAACAAAATAAGTTGTAACAAAATTAACACTATTATCACTATTTGGACTATCTGGACGCCATCCATTTAGCGTAATTGTTTATTCTGCTGTGTATTACTGCTCTTTTAAAATTACAAACGTCAGTTTTCATACATTTTTAACCGGATATCTGATACATGTATCTGAGATTAATCGGTAATAATTTATATATGTATATATTAACGACGAGATTTTGATGAAATCAAAATTCACACACATGAAAATTTACCGATGTTAAATTTTCCATTGCGGAACTCATTGTCAGCGGGAGAATAATGGCGAAAAATTTTCCAAGTAAATCTTTTGAAACGTTTTTAAAGTTGGACGTATCAACGTACTCGGTAGATAATATTTTCACGTTGGACGATAGGAAAATCGAGAATACCGCTGCGTTAATATTCACCAACGCCACTCTGCTTGGCTGAAATTGAACGCTTTCCTATATTTATATGTACTATATTCATATTTTTACCGCCGTCATATTAATTATTAAACCGAATACGTTTAAAGGGAACGTTTGCACATTTGCGTTATACAAGTCGATTACAATCGATAGCACGACACAAATAGGATTTATTCGGACAAATTAGTATTTCGCGTCGTTGTAACATATCAGAGAATAAAAGAGCCTTTATAATCGTTTTAACAAGTTTATGGAAGCACAATCGCGCAAGATTACAACTACAGGCATAAATATTCGTGGCATAATTATGGACATGAATTTTGAAAGTATTATTAAATTTAAATACGAGTTGACAGTTTAATTTTTAGTTTTTTGCTTTCTGTTTTTGGTACGTTCGTGCGCTGCGATCCGTATGATCTCAACACTGAACAATAATGCTTGATAATGCTTCGATTATAGAAAATTGATTTGAAAATAACAACAGCGATAAATTATTACATTATATTGCGTGTAAATTATGAGAACTTAAAAGCACACACTGAGCTTACGATGGCACAATCGTAATTGTTCTTAGTGTCATTTAACAATTGTTCATTGTCGATTTTCAGGGATTGTTTCAACACAGGGATTGTTACACGCACATTTTTAAAAAAATATATTCGTCGAACGTTTCACGCGTACAAGTACAACGTATATATTATAATACTCGAGAAATGCAGTGTAACTTGAAAATGAGCGATGCTCATTATCACGCCTTTACTCATGCATGTGCGTGTGTTTATTTTATTCGTAATAGTAGAAACACGTGTTTCAACACGCGTAATGCCTTGTCTCTGACACAACGTATGAACCTAGTATGACGCATTTATTCTGCAGCAATGTTTCCGTTCAATGTTACTAGGTTCATTGAATATTTCCGAGTGATTATTGAAACAGTCGGTATCGAAACGATTGAATGCCATTTTCAAAAGAAGTTGCATCACGCAAATAATACTCGATATTATGTAATAATTTTATCGTTAATTATTGGTTAATTATTGGCCAAATATTTGTACGTACGTTTTCCTCGCTGTTGCTAGTGAAATTTCACAATTATAATTGCATGAAATTTTAGGTGATGGGACAGAGAAAATATGTTCCAAGAAAATATGCACGCGACACGTAAAATACGCGGGATAAACGCGTCCAACACACGATCGGTATTCAATTTACGATTCTATTCTATAAAAATCTGTAAACGTTTGAACGTTTTGATTTCGGGACGCGTGCGTATACGTGTCGTACGAATACGAGAAGAAAGGATCGAAGGTGTCTAGAATTGTAGAAGAGATTGTTCTCGATCGTGCTTGAAACATCGAACGCTTGGGCACGGCTTCTTGCGGCAACGGTGGAAGCAAACTTGCTACAATGTGAGCGACGTGCCATGGATTCTGCGAATTATTTACAACTTGTAGCCTAAGTACAGCGAACGCTGGTCTCGTAGGACTTTCGAACCGCTTGCTTCACCGATTTATCGGGCTTAGGGGGAATTTAAGCTCGCGTAGGTTGCCGCCGCCGCCGCCGCCGCCTCGGCGGTCGCTAAGCAGCGACTCCGATAAATTTTCTTCAATTGACACGGTCGTTTGACACGCAAGACCGATTAATTTGCATCTACGCGATATGCTTGCGTATACGCGTGTGCACTTCAACATGTACAACACACACGTGTATGCAAGAGTATATTACGTACGATACGGTTATTTCGTTTCTACAGGCTTGTATAGAATATCGAGCGAATCCGAGCGTTCAAGTATCATTGCGCTTCAACGCGGTTGGCATCTGTTGAAAATTTCACTCGAATATTTTATTCATCTGGAAATCTGGACAAGGACAAATTCAAAGGACGTTGACGATTTTGACACTTCAGAGAAGTTTCTCGACTACAAGGTAGAAGAAAGAAATGCTTTTCTTCCGCGTTGCGCCTCGCCGTCTTTGAGAATATATCAATGTTTTAAATTAAGCTTGAGAAAGCTTTCATAGGCATTAATAGACTTTCATTGCCTAGATTTCCAGATTTCCAGAAGTAAGATTGTGATGTTTAAATGTTTCCCCGACTTTCAAATTCTCGAGAAACGCAAGTTTTGCCTACATTTATCTTTAATTTTTGCTTTCTTTATGCGCTGAAAATTATCTGCTCTTATCAACGAGAAATATATCAACGGTTATATAAATATCTGTCGACGCTGTTTTGGCTTTTTCGTTTCTGAACTGTTGACTTTGTGTAGATTATAGAGCTTGTGGAAAAAGAAGAGCTGACAAAGAAGAGAGAGAGAGAGAGAGAGAGAGATGTATCATGCTGTAAGAAATTCTCAATCTACAAGCGAATTTGAATCTTGTCACGGATCAGAAATAGGAAATGGGAAAATAGGAAATAGGAAATAGGAAACAGGAAATAGGAAATACGAGGTTCCATTATTGCGCAGCAAAATACCTTTGCGGTTCACCAACATTGATTGCTTTTTTCAAGTGCTTCGTGAACTCGCTGTAATTGGACACAGTGGAACATTCACACAGAAATGAACAATTTAAACCGAAACAATCACCAGTTTAGAAGTGGAACAACGCCGAGGAGGCTTTTCACTTTCGAAAATCGTAATTTCGATCAAACTATATCGATATATCGAGATAATTGTCGGAACGCGATCGAGCATTAATTTCTTGGCTTTGTGAAAAACGCATTTTTACTAGCTTGAAGAAGAATGTGAATTTAATGTAAATTCAACAGAGAAGGTATACGATCGATATTCTGCCATTTAATTTGGCAGAGATGAGATAAATTTCGACATAAATGTATTTACGCACACAGAGGTGAGTAAAAAACGAAAAAAAAAAAAAAAAAAAAAAAAAAAGAGAAATAAGTGAGAAATAAGATACGAGAAAGGACTGGACACGCGGATCCATTCGATGGATTCACAGTTCGCGGGAACGTTGTTCCAGCGTTTGGATTTCTCTTTCTTGTTTCGAAGCTGAAAACTGGAGGAGATTTCGGAGTCTGGAAGGAAGCAAACTAGCTCGCTATAAGATGACTAATCAGACAAACGCGGCCATTCATCATCGCGTGCCCCGGAGATAGCGGTGGAAAAATGTTATCACGTGCCGCGTTACGATAGCGCCGCTGCCGGCAAAATGCACGAATGAAAATTAAGTGGCTGCTTGGCGAAGCGACAGAAACCAATGACAATAACGAATTGTATTCCCATGGTTAATTTTCTTCGTGCCTTTCGTTCAAACGTATCTTCGTAGTTAATCCGAGTATTATGTGACATTTTTTTACGCACAGATATTCCAGTTATATTCCATTGCTACTTGTCTCACTATCATTTCGAACGAATGAACTTTCCTTTCACCTATCTGTATATATATATATATTTATTTTTTAAATTTTAAATAGAAACAGCGTTTCTTTAACTTTCTACTCAATTGCTACTGAATTGCAAGTGTAATTTTCAACAGAAGAATTTCCTTTTCTGTCAGAAAATCCTTTGAGGATCTCTCTGTTTTGTGTTTGTGTAGAAACATACATGTGAGAAACATACAAATACGTACGTTTATATAGCATACATGGTATATTTCATTATATATTTTCGGCACGGTGTGATATACCTTGGGTATACAATGGGTGTTTCTGTAATGTTTCAACAGGAACA
Source organism: Tetragonula carbonaria (assembly GCA_032399595.1). Lineage (NCBI taxonomy): Eukaryota > Metazoa > Arthropoda > Insecta > Hymenoptera > Apidae > Tetragonula > Tetragonula carbonaria. Next base: position 13,556,182 of record JAUCRC010000012.1, on the reverse strand, counting down.
ATTCATCGCAGAGTAATGGATGACTGACCGCGACCGAGCTCTCAATAAAGCGCAAACGTTCGCACTCTGGATATAGTCGAGCTAGAATAGTGATTTACGCGAAACCAATTTCCCAAGTTTCGATACTTTTTCAGTTCTTGTTAAATGAGTACGAATGAACGCTGACGGTACAGCCACTATTCCCACTATTTTTTGTCGGAGTTTTAGAACCAAACGAGATTTTGATGCTGTTGCCACGTCTTTGGAAAACTTTCGTGGAGAAAAATTGGTTTTTGACATGTTTCACATTTCGTAGTAGATCGCAACGCAATACTAGCTACGTGCCATTTCCTATCGCTTCGAAATGCTGCAAAATGCTGTGTTGTGTCAATGTTTCGAATATTCTTTCAGGCAGGGAATATTGACAAATCGAAAAGGAAACGCTTCGTTCGATCATTCGGTTTTAAACAGTGAAAGCGGAACGATTTTGTTCAATGCATGCAAGATTGGAGACGAGTTCTTGTACTACATTTTAACCGATCGTTTCTTTCCCGATTTTTTATCATTATAAAAGAATCAAAAGAATATACTCGTTCCATTTTTTTTCTTTTTTTCTTTTTGGTATTACGGTATTTTTCATTTTCAACCATTTGAGGAAACATGTTCGACGGAGCGGCAATATTTCTTTCATACATCAGATCACGAATATTTATAAAAATATTTATAAAAATTTATATACCTACTTTTATAAATTAAACGACAACCGACATGCGCAGAGATCGTTTTTCGCATGTTACGTATCCTTGTGCATCTTTGTGCGTATGATACATTGAAATTTCCCGTAAATTCTCGAAAGTCCGTACTTTATCAATTAGTAATATCACAAAAGTATTTTCTACGTTTAAATTTGTTTCTGCAGTCGGACGTTATATGCGCGCGACGTTAAAAGTTGCGACGTTAAAACTTGCACTCTACCTTTCTACTCGCGCAGAAAAACACGCTCTTTTCTGCGGGTGCACCATTTCTGGTCACTCTGTGAAGCAATGTTGCAAACAGATATCGATTCTCTGGCTTCTATGTCATGTCGAGCTACCATTCGTTCGCACAAATCACTACTGTTACGCACAACAGTAACAACGATCATACCTATTTCTATCTAACGAGTTTACGAGTTTACGAGTTTTCATTTTTCTAACTGTATCCTTTACTTTTTTCTTTAAGCTCTGTCGTTTGACGGAAAGCTTCTTTCTGTAAAAGAAACTTTTTTTAAGAAAGTTGTCTCGCTACTCACCTTTTTTTTTTCTTTTCTTTCTTTCTTTATATCTTTTCCTACGAACTATTACACATACGTACATACGTACATACATATTTGTACGTCCTCTACGACGTCTGAAATCAGAGTCTTATCTTTGTACAGAGATACCGATACATCGTCCTTAATTTTCCTTGTCCTACATTTGATTTTTCTTTTCTTCTCGAAGTTACGTGAAAGATTTTACTTGAGTCGAGTACAGGTACTACTCATAGACGAGAAGAATTCGAGAGTTTTCGACATTTTTGTTCTCGATATTAATTCCTCACTCTATCACTCTGTGTTAACCTTTCCAATTTGTTGGTACAATTACTTTAGAAATAACCACGAAGAATAATATATATAATAGTACGCGACACACGTAATACTTGCGTTAGTATACTTGTCTCTGTTTCTCCAATTTTGTATTCGTAACCAGATTCGCGTTCTTTCGTTGCTAGTCGGACGTGGATACGTTTACGTGAAACGATGAGATCGATTTTCCACGTTTGCTGCCTTGTCTGGGAAACCTTTCCCGGTTCTTGCGAGATCCGATCGCCTTCTCGTACCGATCGTACCTCTGCATTATTTCCTCTTGTATTTTCCTCTTCTTCTCAGTAAACATAAATAATATCGCTGCACATTCCAAATGTTGCAAACTTGTTTGTCTCTTGTTTCTACCACTGTTTCTGTTTCCATCGAGCTTTGCTCGGTGCACTCTACATAACTTGCGGCATAACTTGGATATTAAATGTCGTTGATGCGTGATGCGCAGCAGAATCGATTAGAATGCTTATCGAAAACTTTATCATCCATGTGCATTTACGTAGTTGTGTCACATGGGACAATTTTCTAATGCTCTCGAATAACACGTATATCGAACGCAATACAACACACACGTGTACTTGTGCGAGAAAGAAAGAAAGAAAGAAAGAAAGAAAGAAAGAAGAAAAAAAAAAGATTGATAAATAATAAAATATCAACGCGTATACGTATTTACCTAGTGTGTGTGTGTGTGTGTGTGTGTGTGTGTGTGTGTGTGTGTGTGTATATATATATATATATATATATATGTATTATACACGTAGTACATAGTACGTTTGTACTTCACGGTTGTCTCGTTACGAAACAATTGTTTCTCGTTCAATGCACGTTTCGCGCAAGTATAGTACGTGCGAGGCAGAGAAGCGTTAAATTTCAATAGGATTTTTATATCGTAATCCCGCAGTATCGTTCACTAGCGAATTTGAAATATGCGTAACGATGGTGACGCGCAACGACGTTTAGCGGCGTTTACCGTTTTCACGTATATGGAAGAGCGGATATTAATAAACGCGGTAATCGAGCTTGCAGAAGCCGCGAAGCAGCGCTCTTTCAACTTTTCTCCATTGATGTTCTTCATTGATCGTGCGTGCGCTTTTTTCTCTTTAATTCGTTAGAAGAAACGAATAATTTCGGGACAAACAGGGACATACACAGACGTCGCCGAGGATTTTTCAAGCAGACAGGAATTAAACGAATTGATAATATTCGAAGAACGAAATAACAAAGTTCCAGTGAGTCAGATTTCATCGAGAACATACAGCAATTACAAACATACAACAATGTTTGCAATTGTTTTCAATTCGAGCGACGAACGATTACATTTTGTCAGTCTGTACCGAGAGAATTATTCGGACCAATTAATGGCAACGAGGTAAAAGTGAAGACCAAGAATTATTGCCACGTTGTTGCACCGTGGTATAAAATTCAAAAGTTTGTTAGTAGAGTTTCAAACTTTGAAAATAGATTGTTTCTCGTACGTAAATTTTTAATCTACGTAGAAAATTACCGTTTATGAAACTGGATCAAGTTGCAATAGTTAGCCTTTGTAACACGTTGGTACTTAAAAAGTTGGTGAGCTCTGGAGTAAAAAGCTCTCCACGTTATTATTGGATTCGTCTCGCTTCGGTTGATTGTAATTTATCAGAGAAAAAACTAATTGCAAGGGACGGAACGATTTATTAGCAGGCTGTTTCCAAGTATTTGCTGAACGTGAAAATACATCTAGCGTTGGCACGTAGCAATCTTGATTAATCCGAAAGTATAAACTAACGAGTGAAATTGCTCGAACGAAACGTAAGCGTCTGACGACAAAGTCCGTAATAACTCTACCACTCTACAGTTCTCTCTGCAGCTTTACAGTTTGCCAGATTTCACTCGAGATTGGAAGTGAAAGCACATTTGCCAAAGGCAATATAAAGAGTAATTGCTGCCACGCATTTCTACGTATTATCATTATTCCACGTAACACACGCTTGTGTAACATATGAAAATGGGAAGATAAAGCGGCAGGTGAGAGAGTCACATCGGTGAATAAGCGTGGGGAGGGATCCAACAGTAAGATTTACCATTTATTTTCTCAATCGCGGAGAATTTGTTGATTTATGTGTGAAATAACGTTGCGACGTGATACATTAGGTTAGGTGAAGAGTACATTTTCGAGGAGAATGGGCTATTGGGTATATTGAATTGGGTTATTGGGTAAGGAATGACCGTTAGCCGGAGAAAGAAAGACTGCATTTCCTTATTTCCAGCTGTGTTTGTACAATACGCAGCGAACGTAGGAAGGATTGAAATTTCGCGTCGCGTGATCCCGATTCAACGTGAAAAAGGGAAACGTGCACGTGTCGTGTGGAATGGTGGAAGGAAACGCGTTTGAGGAAACGGAGGAACGGAGGAACGTCGTGCTGGCGTGAAGGAAAAGAGTACCGCCGACCAAGGACGAGAAAGATAGATCGCATAAATTTTGAGGGAAATTTTATCTCGCGCAAAAAAATCAACTACATTTCCGCTGCAGGACGAATATTCTCGCGCGCGATATTCTTCGCGGCAAGCCAAGGTCGGGTAAAATGAACCGAGAGAACAGATTTGCGGAACGACGTAAAATACGTGGAGCTGAAGTTTAGCCATGTTGCTGGAATACACAGGATTCATTTGCAGGTTATATCGTTCGCATGGTTGCTCGTGTACGCGGAATGAAGTCGTTCTCCCATTAATTGGGTTGTTTACATTTTTAAGGAAATGATTTGCTCATGTTTCTCAGAAACTCGCGTACATTTACATGAAAATCTGTGCGTCTTTCTACCTAAAAAAAAAAAAAAAAAAAGAAAAGAAAAAAAGAAGGAGAAAACCCGTACGTTAAATACATAATTACAAATTTGTACGATCCACCACAGTTTTTATTGTACCAACATGTATGCATATAACCGGAAATATTATCTCTTGGAATGTTAGGGAAAAAAAAGATAAACGATCGCACACACATAGATGTACGTGATAAAATTTCCCTTGGTACTCGTGCAACTTTTTTTTATCCGACGTTGGGAACGGTGTTAATGTCAACATCTAACTTTCTATAAATTCCTCCAGAGAACAATTAGAATGACGTTCGCTCAGAATGCGTTCGGTGTGTTTCGTTACGTATCCTACTCACGCCGTGTTAATGAGCAAGTCGACAAGTTTCCAGCCAAAGGAACTATCCACTCGATCTTTTCAAAGCGATGATTCGAATCTCTCTATCGAAACTTTACTTGCGAAACGAGCAATCAATAATAGCATTGTACGTGAAAGCATTTCCAACTTTTCCAATATCCAATCTCCGATTTCCTACTAAGCGCGAACACGCGCTAGAAAAGTTTCTGAATATGAAATTTATAAGACTTTTAGAGCCACGCGCACGCGTTTGCGGCAGTATCGATACAGTTCGATGACACGGTCAAACGGAGAACCTCATCAGCATAATTAGCAAATTATCTGTGTTCTTTTGTTTGGATGTAGACGTAGACTTTCACATATGAAACGATATATCGCAATATTCAAGAAAAAAGGTATTTGCAATGATGATCTAGAAAGAAAGATATAGACGACAGAGAAAAGAATGGTTTTTCTGCATATATGTTAAAAAGGAAAACGAATAAATGATTTTTAAAAATACGAGTCGATAGTACGAACGATAATGAGAAAAAAAGGAAACAGATATTTCAATGAAAAATATCATCACTGACAAACATCAACACGTAGATTAACAGAGAGTATTGTAAAATGAGAAATTCCTACCGAGGAAAAGACCGAATCTAGTCGAGATAGTGTGAGAGTCGTTGAGATAGATACACGTTTATCGGTATTAGCTACGTAACTACTCCACTCTATCTCGCGAAGCGTTTTGCAGAGAAGCATGTACGTAAAATAAAATATTTCAAACACTTGCGTGAGTTCAACGAAGAGCATAATATGCGCATAATGATAATGACTATAAAAACGAAGAGCGTTTGTGCGATACTGGCGGTTATCAGCGGGATTCACTGTTACCCCGACTACTCCCCGACGTAGGAATGCTTTATTATGTGACATATTCGTTGGCTATTTGCTTCCCGAGGACTATCAGTGCCAGATCAGTCGACAGAGAGAGAGAGAGAGAGAGAGAGAGAGAGAGGGAGAGGAAGGAAAAACTCTCTTTGTGTGCGAGAGAACACAAATATATCAAACAGACGCGAGTACTCGTATTCACACATGGACCTCTGTGTTGTATAACGTAACAGCCGCATTCTTTTGCAGCGGATTCAGATTGCTGGTTTCAACTCCGGAAATCAACGGATAATGTACCTATTTGGCAAATATTCATCTAGACTAGGTGAATGCCCATATTCCTTCGTCTGGAATAACGTAGCCTTCGCGTTCCCTCGCGATTTATATCGCGCACATTCGTTCGATATTGTTTCGCTTTTCAGTTCACAATTAACAATATTGTCAACTATTTGAACACATATCGTAAATTTTTCCCGTTTGTATCGTAATCCAGAATAATTAAAACGATGATAGAAAATGAGGAATAAATCGTGAATCGAACGATGATACGTGTTATTGTATAATGAAACGTCGGAGCGACGCCTAAAATTCTATTATCATTTCGTTTGAATATTATCGGGAGGAAATTTCCAACATTAACTAATCAGCGTAAATTGGTCCGTTTAACGATTAAAAAGAAAGCATTTGCTATATCCGTAGATATGCAGCGAAGAGGATGATCGTACCAATGACAATGAAGAAAATTGCTTAAAAATAATTTAAACCGGTGTAACTCGCGCAACGATGATGATCAACTCGATGTGATTTTAAAGCGCGAAGCCTGTATTTTGGCAGTCGTGAGTTCGTTTCTTCGCGATGACAGATCGTGTCAGATTTTTAATACGATACGTTCTACGTAGTCGCGTCAGTAGGGAATACAAATCAGGTTAACACGCGAATAGCGTGGGCTACACCCTGGTGTAACGTTGTTGCGTCAAATCAAATCACCATGGATAGACTTTGTATTAACAGAAATTACTTGTAATTATTTTCCTATTTTCGGAATCGTATATACGACGATATAATGGTATCGTTATTTCGTCCAATGGAATGGAGAATGGAGATGGAGGCGTTTCCTGTACGATACGAAACAGCTGATCGGATTTTCCGGATCAACGACGATCGCGACACAGCGCGTTGAAATTTCAAGAGAATCTACCGAGTGACAATTTGTGACAACGTCGTTTCGCCAGTCAATAACAGCTAATGGCGTACGTATGTGTGCACGTGTGTACATACGTACGATTACGTGCCATACTGGCTCGGCTGACCGTCGAACAACCTGGAATTTGCCTTACTCTTTCATTCCCAAATTCCTCCATAGCCACAAACATTTATTTGCAACGTTTCCCTCTCTCTATTAGTCTTGATCAATTGCACGAGCAATTTAGCAAACGTTTCGACCAACAACATCGCGCCCCTGGACATTCACGGACATTCGAGAATTCTTTTTTATATAAATGTGATAAAGTTGATGTCGTTCCTAGTTACCATTATGTCTGGATCAGTAAGTAACAAAATTACAACGTTACGAAAGTCGAGAGAACGAAATTATAATTTTGTTCTTTTACCGCCTCATTTGCCACTTATCCACTTATCTTCGCGGAGCTATATCTCCGTAGAAAATGGAAAGCTAGGGTGAAATCCAGGGTGAAAGGTTAGAGAAACGTGAATGTGATAACCGGTGGCTGTTGTGCCTGGTCTGAAGATACGCGTGCTTAGGGTGCACTCAAGTGAGCGCAAAATGCCGGCGAATAAGATGAGCGGGATTGGAAAGCCTGGGAGAAACGGACGCGAAGAAAAGCGCTCTTTAAAGCCTGCCAGTCGTCTCCAAAAGAGAAGAAAAAAAAATGAAGAAGAAGAAGAAGAAGAAGAAGAAGAAGAATAATGAGAAGAATGAAAAGAATGGGAAAAAAGGAGAAAGAAAAGAGAAGAGAGAAAGAAAGAAAGAAAGAAAGAAAGAAAAAAAAAAGATCGAGCTGTAGAGCGTAGAGGGTGCAGAGTGTAGGGTGCAGAAATTTGCCAGTCAGGCCATCAAATTTTCCTCCCCGAGAATCCACTGTTCTTTCGTTTCTTTTGTCAAGACAGACGAGGACGTGGAACGTGTCAAAAGGAGATACTTCGACGTTAATAATCGCCAGAATCAGAATTATCTTCAATGATCGGGTAAAATCGGAATTTTAAAGTAGAAATTCTGGTTGCAGAGGACGCAACAGAGACGAAACTACGTTGCCATCTGCACACGGAAGATACACTTTCAACGATACACTCTTAACTGCACCTGTTTACTGGCTGCAACAAGCAACGGCAATTCGGCCGAAACAATGGCAACGGATAGACAGGGAACGCGCAACACCGTTAAATGCGCTGCGATTGGAACTCTGATGCAACCCTCAGCCTCGCCGCCATATTTTATTCATGCACTTCTCTGTGTCAGCGAACACAGTGAAGAGTAGAACGAGTAGAACGAAAGAGTGGCAGATGATCGCCTTTTCGTTTCGCCGCATAGATAAAAAAAAGGGCAAAGGGAAGAAGCGATCGTTGTCTTGCAAAGCAGCGGTCCGTCCAACTCATCTACTTTCGATGATATCCACCGATCGATCCATCGTCCGACTTGGACGGACGACGATGAAAACGTCGTCGCCCGACGCATGAAACATCGATCCACGATGATTGATCCTTCTCTCTTCGCGCGCCTCTTGACAGTGATATTTCCAAAATCTTTCTTTGATTCTTCGATTCAAAATTTTAGGATAACAAGAGTACGTTAATGTCAATGGTGGTTATATTGGTGGTACAAAAAAAAAGAAAAAAAAAATATACCATTTTTTTAAACATTTCAAAAAGTTGAATTTTCTCACAGACGTCTTGTTAATTGTCGAGAATTTTAAACGTTAAACGTTCGATGATTTGTTTCGTCGACAGGCATCGAATAAATGTTCTTTGATTTTGAGCGTCTTTCGTGTGATTTCAAGTGACACACTAGCGAAAACGAGGCGATTTTTGCCAGAGTAGAGGATTGGGCGATGCTCTGTGTTCTCATAATCTCGGCTGAACCCGGCTCGCTTACAAAGCCTATTCGTGCAAATAAATACGCAGGGAATATGTACGGCACGGCGCGTATTTTCCCGATCGCGCAGCCCTGCATCTGTTAATCGTCGTCGAAAAGTGGACTCGCATGGAAATGGAAAGGCAAAATATCAACGGAAACTGAAAGAATAAATACCAGCTTGGTGTTCGTGAACGAGCCGCGACTTGATGCTCGTAGAAAGCGACGAATCACGCTGAAATTGAACGAAATTCCCGAAAACGTATTGTACAGAGGAGAGGAGAGGAGAGGAGAGGAGAGGAGAGGAGAGGAGAGGAGACTTTGACTTGTCGTAAGCAACAACGAGCTAGAGCTTTTTATCTCTGCTACTGTGACGACTCAATCAAACGTTTAACAAAAGCAGTTCATAAAGACGCGGTAAAATGATAGAACAGCAGAGTTTCTGCGGATGACACGTAACCAGTCTTTGTCACGAGCACTCTTATATGCATAGAAACGTTTCCACGTTTTCATTAAAGAATTCTATGCATCTCTGAAGACCTGCCGGGCAGACTCTGACAAGTTTCATGCATCACCGCACCCTTATAATTTCGCTTTTGCGCCGCACATTACACGTTTAAACGTCCGAAATATTCAAAGTGAATGGCTCGTTGCTTGTTTTTCGTCGAACGAACTTTTGACAATTTCTAACAACCTTTTACGTTAATTTTCTCAACGTTCAACTGACGAAGCAGTCAGTCAGTCACATCCAAACGTTACGTTCGTTCCTCATCAACGTTGAATCACACGTTAATTCGTGGTTCGTTTTCGCGCAATTGATCTTTTTATAAGAGGACAAGATCGATCGCGATCAATTCGATTAGCTTGGTACTTTACGTCAAACGTTGAACATCATCTTCATGAGTCTGCTGAATTTTCTAACGCGATCATTCTCGCGTCGACTCTTCAAATAGGTTAGGTTTATTTTCAAATAAATTTGACGCGATTCTACTAAAAGTACAAAGTGAAGAAAGTGAATCGCAGAGTCATCGCGCTCCATTTGCATTTGCATTTGCCGTTTACACTATGACTCGAGAGAGACTCTTTTTCATTGAAGCGAGCGAAAAAGTTCGTTTCGTCTCATCGGATGCAAGTTTTGTGCGTTTTCAATTAACCTCGTTAACAGTCAATCGCGTTCTTCCTTCTCGTCTTTATCGAAGACACTCGCGTTAAAGTTAATCGATGTCCTATCTAGATAGAAACGTCGCTTTCTTCCTCCGAGTATTTTAGAACAGTACCAGCTCTTTCGCACGACGGTCGACTGCTTCGACCATCTTTCAAACGATTTCTGTCCTCCATCGTCGCTCCACGAATATTGCCCCCTTTCAGATTATTATCTTCTCGATTTTCCATCAAATTAATCGGAAAATGATGAATCTTGAGGATCTAGGTGTAGGATCTAGGTCTCGTGAAACGTTGGACTATCAATCTCGACAAATTTATCGTATCGAAAAATTTATATCGAAATAATCGCAGATATATCTTTTTTTGGTAATCGAACGAACGTGAAAAGTAAGCGATAAAGAAGATATGGAAAAAGAAAGAAAAAAGGAAAAAGATGATAACCGAAACGACTATTGTGACAAATTGAGCGTAACGTAGGCTACGAAAATTTATATATCATCGATAATATTATATTATTCGAAGTCTTTTTGCAGCAGCCAAGATAAAAATACTCGTTCGTACACACACGCGCGCGCGCGCACACGCGCAATTTCTACGTTAACGAGGAAATTAGAGCCGGTTGATGACGCGAATACTCGCAGAGAGAAGAAAACGGAAATTACAGAAATGCAGGTAATTGCCTCGTTTTTGTCACACGTGCTGTCGGAATCATCAACTTAGAGTCACCGTCTGGTAAAATTAAGAGGTAATGTAGAGCGGAATGCTAACAAAGGTGTTGGTGTGTGCATATCCTGAGCGTAAACAGGGAACGTGTAGCACGCTGGACGCATATTTTGCCCCCTGGCGAAACTAGGTCTGCGACAGACACACATTGCATCCTGCACCCTATACCTGCGCTACGTGGTTCGTGCATCTGTTGCCATTCAACGAACTGCACCGCCGGCAGCACTAACAACAAGAACACAAAAACACGACGTGCAACACGTGACGACACACCACTCACGAATTATAACGATTACACTTACATTCAAATTAATTACGTAAACGCCGTGCGAGACTTTTAACGAAATCCGTCTGGCACGGAGGCAGAAACGGGAAAACTCGACGATCGTATCGTAATAATACGGTGGCGTGGTAAAAGCGTGTAAGTTCACTAACTTCAGATTGGAGTGAATTTCGACAAAAAATACACGACAGACTGTGTGTTACACGAGAGGAATGACTCGTTTGAAAGTTCACGCGTAGAAGAGGACTTTGTTAGTCGAAGGTGGACGAATGAATAAATCGGTCCATTGTCGCGGCATTTTGCTAGATCGATCGTTCAATCTCACGCGTCCGAGCAACGAGAGAGAGAGAGAGAGAGAGAGAGAGAGAGAGAGAGAAATAAAGGGAAGAAGTTGAGAGGTAAATAGTAGTTTAGCTGCCAATATCCGATTGCGGCACGAAACTGCATTTCACAAGGACAGTCGGATGAAAAATAACGAACGCTCGATGGCGGCGCTCGCTAGGGAAATTTATTTAAACGAAGCCATTCAATAACGACATCGCCGAGCCAAACTATCCGCGCTCTCCCCCTCTCGGTTTCTCTCTTTCTAGCCGGCTCGGCTCTTTTTAGCTCTTGCTAAACCTCCTCGACACTCGACCCATTAATTTTTCCACCCAGTCAGCGATCCACCGTGCCACCTCCTTCCTTCGTTCCGTCTTGCTTCTTCGGTTATTCGTCCCTTTGAAGAGCGTTCATCCACCGGCCCTGTCTTCGAATGCCACTTAACCGGTCACCCGGCTGTTTGGCATGAATAAAATCATCATTGGCAAAGCGATAGGTCGATCGATTCGTTATCAAGTGTCTGTTCAGCTGCTTCCATTCAGACGGTTCAAAAACCTTTCCTAACAGCTACCTACCTATCGGCATCCTCCCCCCTCCCCCTCCCACCGCCCTCTCTTTCTCTCTCTCTTTCTGCCAGCTCGATAAAGAAAAAAATTTCGTCGCTAAAGATTGACGTTTGCATAATAATCACGCAATTACTTGAAAGATTGCATTTTACTTTAAAATCCGACTATCCGGCTGTTCTAATAAGATTGACAATATTCCACTCCAACAGAGTAAATTTAACATTTTAGCTTTTAAACAAAGTTCAGATCAGAACAATTCCGCCGCAAAAGCGAGGGAAAGATGCGCTCGTGAAATATATGTCAAAGTTTTCCAATCAATTCTGTATGTCTCTACGCACATGCATACGTGCATCTACAACCAATGCGATAATCAATTTCAGTCAGTTGATTCTATCATTTTTAGATACAGTCCTTTCTGAAATATCTTTCTCTGTCTCCGTCTCGAGTAACTTCGAAACAGTAATATTTCCTCCGATCTCGAATTTGACTGAAATTCACGCGATATAAATAAGCGCGTGCAGCCCTATTGATTTTCAGATTTCAAGCGTACGTCGCTTTTCAAATGCGCTCTGTCCGCGAAGCGAGAGGAGACGCGACTTCATTGACCCGAGAACAATATCCCGCATACTGCGATGCGATACCCCTTTCACATAAAGCTTTCCCAATTGTCAACGGCGTAAAAAGAGGTCTCCTTTCTCAGGAGTCGTCTGCGAGGAGAAAGCGTCTGTTTGCCGACACGACACCACCCGACCGATTCCCAATGCCTCGCGATCCAACTGCATTCCGCGTTATCATTTCCATTATCAAGCTGGTCGTTTGGTAATTTAAACGACTTTCTCGTATCTGACGAATATCGCGTGAAAATAGCGTGCTCGTTTCTCATCTATTAACTTTTATCGTATACAAGTGTCATAACTTTTAGGTAGTACTCGCTACCGAAACGTGAAAAGAAATTTCATGAATATGGATCGAGAAACGAATAGTTTCATAGTTGGAAACGATTTTTCGTCTCGGTTGAGAATGCTCGTGAAAAAGTTGCAACACATCGGGGAATCTTCGAAAGAGTATACGCAAGTCTTTAACGCGAAGGTGGAGGAGGTGTCACGCACGCGTAGAAATGGCAGGAGGAAGAAACACTGCTAAGGTGAATCGCTACTTGCGTGTAGTATGATAGCTCTCGAACCGACGAAATTCGTTTCTTAGGGGGCGAAACAACAAATCGTTTGTAACGTTTATAAATATTAATTTTTCGACTCACGGTTATCAGGACTTTGTTTCGTCTACTCTAGATAATTACGAGCCCTTTCTCCCTTTTACAGCCTGTTTAGTGAAAAGGGGGCATATTTTTGCAAACTGTTGCCACTAAATTTCTGGATAGAAGCTCGCGACATTTTGCACGGACAACTTGCACCTATTGTACGTAAAATGTATAATACATATGTATGTACATACATACATCAATTTCTGTAACACGATTTGCGTTAAGGATAATGTATGCGCCTGCCACTACCAAGTGGTTTATGACACTTTTGCGAAATAGTTACAGCCGGGAATTTATGGATTTTAGTTTTGTTACACTCGGTTCTAACAGGAACGGTTCGATAAGAAAGAAACTGAAATTTCTGAACTGTCGCACAGAGTTGCGAAAATTTTCGTTTATCCTAGCCTTCCTCGGTATCCGTCGTGCGTGCCACAAAGCTAGAAATTCTCAGAGATTCGATCGAAATGACTTCTCAAAAGTGCCTGTCGAAGAAACTTTCTACTACAATTTCATCCACTGTTAAAAAAGTCGCTGTATTTATAATACCTTCTCTCTTACCATCTCCGACTTTTTCGTAATAAAAGAAATATTATAATTATAAACAAAGTAATCCACATTTAAATGAAATTTTTTTTTTCTAAATTTAATATTTTATTTAATGAAATTAATTTATTTAGATTACAAGTTAAATTTGAAATAATTAATATAATAAAATTATGTATATTATTCTATTTTAAATTTTTTAATTGGAAATTAAATGTAATCTATTATTTTATATACATATACATATATATATATAAATTAAATCTTTTATTATGAAAAAGTCGTCGAATTGTCACTCAACAGCATCCACGTCCAATAATTGAAAGAGATAGAGATTTGCAAGAGATAGAGATAAAACCTGCCTTTGGATTAAAGTTGCATCGAAGAGAGTCGCAAGAGAGTTGTACCGTTAAAATTAGATTCCCAATTGTTATTTGCAGAATTGCCGTATACTTTGATTTTTAATTTAATTAATCCCTTTAGAAATATTTATAAAGAATGTAAAGTAATTGAATGAAAGAGGAACGTCTTGCGGGTTACACTCGAGAGCTAAGAGGGTGGTCGAGTGGTTGAAAGGAAGAACGACGACCGCACAGAGAGAGTTCAAGAGTGCCTACGTGCCTACGGTTCTCTTAATTTCATCTACGTATAACTGATTACATTTTTAATGTAAGCGTATTATACAGATTTGGAGAAAACGAAGAGAGATCGACTCTTGTAAAAATGTATGGCTAAATAATTCTTATTTTTCCCTCTGTCGATTCATCTGAAGAAAAAAAGAAAAAAGAAAAAAAACGACATTGCGTTAAATTCGTTTGACTCGCTTTTTCTTTGAAATTGTCCTTTTTTCTTTTAAATATTTTTTTTCGATCACTCTAACGTGATGAAAGAAAGAAAGAATTACAATTTGTACAGCAGATACGCAATTGTTGCGTTAGAGTAACGCAACTCTTTTTATTCGGCGTGAAGAAGCGACTCGAATTAAACGAACCGACAAGGTTTAGGTTAGGTTTAGGTCCCCGATGCACGATGCAATTGAATAGTAATTACCAACGCCGTATCCTTATATGGATCGTGCGTCTCAAATAAATCGCCAATATCTTTTCCAATTCGTTAATTTATATATATATAGAAAAAAAGGGACAACAAACCGATCGAACAACGCTGAAACGATGCGACTTTAATCGTTACGAAATAAAGAAGTTATCTCAGTGAAATTCAAATTGCTTGCAATATCGTGAAACAAACGAACATTTGCACAATTTCAGTGACATTTTAATTATTCAATTATGTCAATTATGTCGATCTTTGAAATTCCACTTGTTTTCTTAACGATAGATTACCCCTTATTTCGCCCCAATATTACACTATACAAATACAGTACTTTTGACACGCGTCGACATTATCAATAGGTACGTAACGCTTGATTAATCGTAAAATGCAGAAATTTAGGATGCGGATAATTGGCACGAGTTGATGCAGATCCCTTCGTAAGAAGGTTGACTGCTTTCGTGCATCAGTTCAAGGTTTCCAAGTTCTAAAATATACGAGCAAGTATACCAGCGGGGGTTTATATATTTACGTTTCTGTCGGCGGATCCAAATAGAAAATATTTTTGCTGTATATATTTTGCTTTCGATTTGACCTCGGTTGGCAAGTCAAAGCAAGCTTAGATTTCATAGGTACATGTGTACCTACAATATGCACGTATCAGTCAAGGAGGAGTTTCGCGTTTCTCCTCTCTTTCGTCGCTATTGGCTGACTTTGTCGGTTTTTGGGTGCAAAGTATCAAAGAAAAAAATCAACGTAGGAAAAATCAACGAGTAAAATCTAAATAAATATTCGACAATTTTCATCCGAATTCAGAATCAAGTGGAGTAAATCCATGGAGTAAACTGGATTAAAACTGGACTGGAAAGTGATTTCCTCCTCGGAATAATGAAATACGCGTACAGAGGAGAAAAGTGAAATCAAGTAAATTAATCCGATTGCGAGGATAATTTATTAATTCGCCGGGAAAGCGAAAAACGCTTCAGAGAACGAGAAGATACGTACCCGATTTTAAGTACCCACCACGTGTATTTTAAACTTTAAACGAGGATAATAGGAAAAATATACATTGTTCATCCCTCGGGATACGTTGGCAGCAAGGGATTAATGTTGTACGCGGAAACGTGCGCGCAGATGAAATATGCGCGTAATCTAGGTCTTCAAAAAGTCGCGAAACAGAAAGCGAAAAAGGAAAGAACAACGTTTGCACGTAACAACTAATTGCACGTAATTGTTGCACGGTTGTACAATTGGATAATTGGAAATGGAATATTCTCAATGAATAGACGGATTAAATTAGCGGATGAAAAGTGGATCGAGCCGCAGCTTTTTTAGAATGTGAGGTTACTGTAATTATTAATTTATTGGAACGTGCAAAGCGTGGAAATTTAATCGTAATTTTCTCGTTCGTCTTTCCCCTTGGTGAAACGGTGTCGAAATGAAATTTCAAAATAACGTCTACGATCGATCGATCGATCGATCGATCACGTTGAAATCACTTTTCCGAGTATATCGTGTAAAATCTTCAATTTTTTCCCTCTCGCACGTTTCGTTTAATTTCGTTATTCGCGAGAGTTGAAAAATTCAAATTAACAAAATTGAAAGAGCAAACGGTCGTTATTATTCGCGAGCAAGACGGAGAGAAGGATTTCAGCTGTGGGCTGTAATTCTCTTTGACAGACACTTTTACGACACAACTCTCTCGGTGCACTTTGAAAAAGAGGACGTGTGAATATTGGTTTGAAGATGGAACAGATCCGCCGCCGCCCCTCGCCCCTCGCCCCTCGCCCCTCGCCCCTCGCCCCTCTCTGTTCTTCATCTTTATTTGTTTGCGCGATAGCGAAGCTGTCTCGCAACGAAAAACCAGACTAGCCTTCGTAGCTAAAGCTCACAGCGGAGGTTACGCGGAAAAGTTTCAGGCCAGACAGAATTATTTGGCGGATAAGCGAGTAAAGAGGGCCAGTTTTCCGAGAGAATGAAAATAGAATCTGGCTGCCAAGGTTCTATAAAGTTTAGACTTCTACAAAGGAGATAAGCTATCGAAAAACCGCAAAGTCTTTCATATTACGCGTTAGCCTTGATCATTGTCCGTGTTAAACGAACAATAAAATGCACTTTTGTTATCGACGACTCGATTGAAATCACAACTCGAGTTGGAATCGTCTCTCTTTGGAAAGAGATTCGTTCGAGAGGCAATACAGTTGTAAGTAAAATTTTGTAATTTGTAAAACCGATTGAAAAACTCTCTCGTGTTTCTGTCTGTGTTGCTTAGAAGGCAAAATTGGGAGGCTCGTTTCTTTCCTTAGATAGACGTTATTAATATAGGTACGACGTGATATTCGAGGATATTCTTTTCGTTTGAAAATTTTCCGCAGCTGCACGGGCGAGTTCGAACAAACTTTCGAAAAGAAACAATCTTGAAAAGAGAAATGTCGAACCTAGTCGGTGAAGTGTATATACCTACGTACGGTATCTAGCTCGGAAGAAAAAATATTGTGATTTCATCGAGGAATTAATTCCCAGTAGTAGTTATCGCCGTTCTCGCGAGAAATATAACGAGGTCACGATAACGGGAGTGAAAAACAGCATAAAATTTAACGAATCGATCGTTCTTAATAACGTTATTTATTTTTCATCGTGGAGCAAGTTGTTGTACTCGAGTGTTCAGGCGAGTGTCTCCTTTACACGATTTAACTTGTACTACAACTGCTATTACAAGGTCTGACGTAATACAAAAATTTAATTCGTTTTCAATTTTACTGATAAATTGAAAAAATGGTCAGTCATTTGTACAGACTGTAGAATTGCAAAATTGAGGAAAGCGAGGCCTGTAATCTTGTAAACTTGTAACTCGTTATCGTCGTTAACTAACATTCAATGATCGCTACGATAAATTATTAACGCAAGGTAGGGGTCGCAAGTGATATTGGAAGCTCGTGGTATGTCCGACACTTTCGTTAGTATTAGTACACACGCAGTACGGACAAAAAGTATCACGATATATGAATGAAAAGTGTGGAAATGCACCAAATGGTGCACCGCGAGCTGGTGCACGTACAATGTTCACGCACGGCGAACAAGTGAACAAATAGAACAAATAGAACAAGTAAGTAAGAAACAGAATTTGTGGAAAAGTATGCGCTCAGCGAAAGTTCGGCGGACGGAGGAAACTCTCGGTGGGAAACTGTCGTTCCATCGGACGGTGGAAATCCCTCGCGAATCTGAAACGCGTTGAAGTTTGGATTTCATTTCGTGAGATTTATCGAGATCGTTTCCATCACGGCACGTTACACATCGGGAACAAATCACGGAGTAATCCGCGAGTGCCACACACGGGGGAACGCAGTATGCTCTCGTTTCGATCCTCACTTTTCCGAGCCGCAGCCTCGGATTTTATTTAATTGCTTTGTGTCGAGATAGAAAATCCTTTTGATTCGCGGTCGTCTTGCGAACAAACACGCGAGGCGGTTATGATGAACCGTCAAGCGGGGCCTCGTGAAAATGAGTTCTCCGAACGTCAGACAAAGGCTGCGATTGTTTTCTTTGTTTTCCGTCCGTTTCGATGCACCACGTGTATAAAAATAATACGAGAAACGTTGAACTATTGTTCTCCTCAAAGTGTACGATGGTGGTACGTAGGTGGTACTCTTGAGAAACTGATAGAATAATTATTGTGTTAGAATAATTTAATTGATCAGTTAGAATAATTATGTGATAGAATAATTATTGATTAATTCCATCACGAATTAACATATTAATCAATTTATCGATATCAACTTTATTTTATGAATTTTCATTTCTATTATTTCTATTATTTCATTATCTATATATTACGAAAAATTTATTTCAAATATTAATATAATTAATATAAATATCAATTAATATAAATATTATAAGTTTTTTTACATTATTCCCATATATTTTTCCATTAACCAGACGTTTGTTATTTAATGTTTTTATCTATATCTTTATCTTTGTGATTAAGATTTCTTTTATTTTCATTGTTTAATTATCCCATTAAATTTTTTATACATTTAGTTCCTTATAACGCTCCAAATTTTATGTATTAATTAGATACATTTTATGCGTCGTTTGAAAGAATTAACATTTCGCCTTTCTTCCATTTTCAATAGAACAAGAGCAGACGAAACGAAGAAGGAAATGATAATTTCCTTCCGAGAAATAGTTCCTACGGTTAACAACGTACAAACAGTGTTGAACATTGAAATTGTTCTAAACGCAGCGTATGCGCGTGGCATGTATAAAAATATATAATAAAATTTTCAAGTAATACGTACGTGTGTGGTTGTCTTGGCTGAAGATGAATATTACGTAGACACGTCGTGAATGTAAGGGAACGAAACAGCAAGCATGATATGAAAAACTTCTCGAACGTGAGACGAAAGTAAAAGAAAAACTTTTCACGTGTGTGACTTTAAAAGAAAACTTTCTCTCGAAAAGATCGGACATTTTCGCCTTGGTCGTTGTAGAAATTCCTAATTTCACGAGGAAATTAGAAGGTTATTTAGAAGAACGAAGCTATTTAAATAAAAGAGGAACACGATTGAACATTATAATTCATTAGCAAGTTTGTTTTGCCAAGTCGTAAGATAATATCGACTATCTTTCATTGCCAAGCTTCTTTGTGCAATGGCCGTGATTCTATCGTAAATTCCTTTGGCGATGAAAGATTTCTTACGACTTGAAGAGTCAACGTTACTTCATCCACATTACTGAAATGTACTTACTCCGAAGGAAAGATGAACGAAATAGACGGTCGAATGAAAGAATTTCCTTGTTGGAAATACGTATTATTAAGAATTATGTTATTACGGGCATCCTCGTCAAGAACACGAACAGAGCGACTCTCTCTCGAAGTCTCTTAATATTATCTAATAAAACGACAAGAGAAAATTTCTCTACTCCTCTAACTATCGATCTTTCGCTATTCGTATTTTTTTTCTTTTTTTTTTTCTTTCTTTTTAAAACGGTACAATCAATGCATCACACGTTGCCCTATTACAATAAAGTAGTAGAAGTTATTCGAGTTGCTCAACTACTTTTTGTTTTTATTAGGATAGCAACGTGCCATTCGAGAAAAGAGCATTTGCGGCATTGTGGCACTGTGTATGAAAATATGAGAAAGGAAACGACGCTGTGCGAGCGGTGAAAAACTTGTATCTATGTGATATATATCATGCACATGTGTGTACATCCATCGCGAATTGTACATGAAAAACATATTACAGCTGGTTTAAGTAGATGTCCGGCGAGACGAATGGGGAACGTTTCCCCGCTAATTTGATGTTCAGTGACTTTTAAAATATCGCGGCCAATCGGCGCGATTCGATGTTATATTCATCGCGCGATATCAGTCGGAGATTCAAAATTGCGAAGCTCACGGACCAGTGCTTTCCGTTTATTCACCCGTATAATATATTCGCGTGAGAACGCAAGCGGAAATCGTGGAACAACAAACTCCCACTGAAATTACACGGCGCGCTAGCCTCTTAAAAAGACAGATATAGGAGCAGCTTGTAATTCGTGCTTTGCTCACTACTCACGCTGAAGAGCACGATGTCGCATAAAAATGTGAATTAAAACCGCGCTTGAGAATTAGAGAGAGAGAGAGAGAGAGAGAGAGAGAGAACTGCTGGAACTCTCGTCTCGATCAACGACTGGTTATTTCTTCCGATCGTCTGTCGTCTATTTCGTCGAATTCTGTTGAACCCTTTTATAAATTTATTCGTCGAATTTTTAATAGCAATTGATTTATTTCTCTGTGCAATGTCACGTCACGCCTTTTTAGGTATTTGCAATTTGAAAATTATCGAATCAAATCGCGAACGATGCAATGATGATACAAGGAAATAGACCAATTCAGCATTACATGACCTGTAAAGTAATAAAATGTCAGAATGTGAAATAAGACTTTGCTTTGTCTTCTTAAAGATCGTTTCGTTTTCGTTTTCGTTTTCGTTTTCGTTTTCAGTGGCAGGCGTGAGAGACGAGACTCGTGTTTCGTGACGAGGCTTTCGATATCCAAAATTATTAAATTATCGAAATTGTATTTCATTGCTAAATTAAGTCGAGCGATTAATTATTTTCAATTTGAAACTACGTGTCTATTTCAAACCGATTCGGACCGATCAGTTTAATCGCAAATCCCTCGTCTGGAATTCTGTTCAGCTGGATTAGCGATCCATCACGCTGCATCATCCTCTGGAAAGTTTACGTTTTTTCGTTGTATCGCTATTCCGCTATTGAACAAGCGGTGATATGAGATCGATTTTACGAATCGAGAGAAAGAGAGAGAGAAGGAAAAACGGTATTTTAAATCGAAATAAACATAGATTTGACAAAAAAAAAGAAAGAGAAAATTATCATCGAATGATATCGTCAGCTTTTCCTAATAAAGAGAGGAAAAAAACCGGTATTTATCTCTTGACGAGTTTAGAAGTCGTGTAAAAGCGTTTTAATTACTTGTGAAAGCAACGCTCTGATCGAGCAACTTTTACGCTTTCAAGTATCGCAAAAAGGGGTGAAAGGTCCATAAAAAGGAAATGCTGAAAGCTGACCCATTCGACAGAAAACACTCGCAAATCATTTTTTCGAGTAGACCTGATACTTAAAGGAAAGTCAGATAAATAATTCGGCGTAATTCGAAATTTCGAAATTCCGTCGAGCGTGAATTGTTGAAGATGTTAAAAATATGTAAATGAAAGCGCAAAAGCAGAAGAGCATTTCGTTTCTGAAATACGAATGAATTACAAACGAAGCATAAGACTCGTAGAAAAGATTCACTCGCATGGAAAGTTTTGCAGTAGATTCAGAACGCTGGCGAGAAGACTTTACGCTAGCTAAGGAAGAAAAGATCGCGAAGGCTTGCAATTTTTTCGTCGCGTCGTGTCGAAATTTGATTCCCAGTGGCGGCTGCAACCTAAAAAACTGAAAGTTTTTATAAACGACGAGGATTCGAACGTTAGCTACCTTACAGTAACGACATGGTTGCCCATCGTGCGGAAATATCGTCGTCATGGTTGCTGAATGTGTCAAGTCCCTTGGCACACGGTGTCTTGCTGCATACGTACTCAAAAAAAAAAAAAAAAAAGAAAGAAAGAAGTCAAAACACGAAAAATAGAAACAGAACGAACGATTCGTGATTCAGTCAGTTGGTTCTAACAAAGCGAAGAAACGATCGGACGAATGCATTTGGTTGTTTCGTTACGATGGAATTTAACGCGATCTTTGCGTTGAAAGTGAATGCGTAATTTCGTTGTTGTACTTTGTTCCAATCCAAACGCTTAACAGAGAAGCTTGAGAATTTTATTTCACGTTAGTCGTAATTACGCGCAGCGAAATACCCCGTACGTTTATTTGTCGCAACTTGTCTTTATCGATAACGCTGTACTTTTTGAACGGGTTTGAAAAAAATGCGGTTGCAAGAAATGAGAGACAAGAAAATATCAATTCACTTCCGGTTTGTCTCGGTTGGTAATTCCAATTTTGATGACAATGGCCTACATGCAAGTGGATATATTTTTAATGGATAATAAATTGTATCGCGGTGGAATAAGATGGATTTGTTGCTACAGACGACGAAGAAATTTATTTCGAACGCGAGGAATGCATTTGCATTTTATTGGTAGTTGAAAGGGAAATGTCGATGTCGATAGTCGGTTCTCATCGATGCAATATAAAAGAGGAAAACGTTAAAGTGGAAAACACGCGTGTGACGGGGACGCGACATAAATGGAAAAAGAATGGAAATTGTTACTCGACGAGATCTGTCTGAATCGAATGTCGTCCTCGGTAGACACCGACGGGCTTTACCCGGTTTACCCTGTTTACCCGGTTTACCCGGCCCTCTCGAAATCTGTAAAACACACTTGTGGACGAAATGGAACTGTTTGCCAGTGAGACGGCGAGGGAGCAATTGGGAAGGGAGCGAGGTCGGTGATGTCGATTCGCGTCGAGGATGGCACCGTGCTGCCACGATGACGATGACCGTTTCGGATCGGATGCACGTTTCACGTGCACGGCAAATATATAGTATAGCGTATATGTATATGTACACGCGCGTATGTGGATATAAGTATGTGTATAGACATTCACGATCGAGCACCATGGCGGCGGTGGCGGGTGCAGCAGCATTATCCTTGGATCGATAGGACAAGTAGCGGCATGTAATTGAGTAGCGAAGCCACGACAAGTACCGGTCGGTATCAATCAGTAGAGAAACGCTCTCTATCCGTGGGTCTCTCTATCAGACTGGATATATCGACGTATAACTCGAGCAAATTGATGCGGAACATTGGTTTAGGAATTGCAATTGCCACCTACATTCCAGCAATACGTCGTCAACGTGCAGCAAGGATCATCAACGTTGCTATTCACATATTTCAATAGGTCTGACCGTGTCGCCGGCCAATCGATCTTCCGCTCTCGGATCGCCACCGATCCAGCCAACCACCGAACGACGCTCATCCGATTCGCTAGTTCGCTAGTTCGCTAGTTCACCGAACGTTGAATTTTTTTTTTTCAGTTTCAAACGCTCTTCCGTCGCAAGTAAAATGTGCCTTCGTCCACTTTCACTCTCCGAAACCTAACCAGAATTCTTGCGTTAATTCTGTTTCAGCAAAATCATGGTTGCGCTACCGAATAAAACGGAAATAAAGTACGTACTTTATACGCTGCGATTTAATGTTTTTACTCAAACGACTCTAGAGAACTTCTCGGTAATTGAAGAGCCTACTCATCTGTGAATACGACGATGATACTGAAAGGTTTAGGGGAAATTGTAGGACGTTCGTACGGATGAGTAATGGTCATAAGCATGTAGTACCATTTCAGACCAAACCGGTCGTTTCCTACATTTCTTGCAGTTACGTTCGATACCTGATGAATTTCACTCGACTTTTATTCGTCCGATTACTTAAAAAAAAAAAAAAAAAAAAAATACCCCTCGTATAAAACTGTTGCAAATAGCAAAGTATCTTTTCCGAAACATTTGCCATCACAAATTACGGGACATTCTTCCTTTCGAATTTACGACTTTAATACGACTGTTCAACGATTGTTTGAAATCTGTCGGACAGTTAAAGCATCTACATACTTAAACATGTGCGTACACTCGACATGGGAAAAGAATAGAATGAAAAAAATCTATTTCATATATTATACGCGTATCAGTTTCGATTAGCCAAACAAACACTAGTCGAAATAAAACCAGAGATACGTTTTTTTTACATCTTCTTTCTATTTTGTTCCGTCATTTCGTGATCAACGCGAGAGCTAGATATTCTGAAATGTATAGATCGTACAGGCACAGATGTAGAAAATATAAAAGTGAGAAAACGTGATGAAACAAGAACTTAACTCGTTTAACTTAAACAAGAGCTCAATTATTCTCGCGTGCACGTTGCAAATTAATTTCTCAAACTTGATTTATTTCTAAATATACCAGCCATACACGTGTTACGTGAAATGAAGAATTGACGAGGAAATATCCTTTGTAAATAAGAATGAGAATTTTTAGCCGGGCAAAAGGAGGACCGGAAGTGCAAAAGTGCACTTACGCAATCGCTTTGATAAAGTAACTGTAACTTGATAGTCGAAAGTGTCGAATCGAAATGTTATCAATTTCTCGTTTCAAAGTTCGTTTCTTTTCCGGTGTGTAATTCTATTTTCGCAGTAGGCCGACGCTGTCGAGCAGATCAGGTTGTCGAAACTGCTGAAATTCAGCAAACGCGTTGGTTTAGTTTGGTTTGGTTTGGTTTGGTTCGGTTTGGTTTGGCTTGGTTTGTTAATCACATTGAAGCACGTTTCTTCGGATTTAGTGCTGCAGGCCTCCGAAGTAGTGGCATACTCGATCAACGTGTGAATAGGTGCAATCCGTGAGCTTGTTTCAGCCAGTAGTTTCGCAACTGGCGCTCGATTGATAAGCTGAAGAATTTACCTTTTTTCGCCGCCCTTTTTCCGTGTGTGATGTAAAACATTCTCACTTTGACGACACTTTACTTTAGATTCTGGTCGCAATCGAAACGAGACCGCGAACAATCCCGCGTAATTTCTCTCCCTCGTCAATAATTTATACATCAAATTCATAGATTAATCATGGCGAGGCGCTGTCTATATTGGAAAATGTCGACAAATGTACGAGTGAAACGTACGAGGTCAACTTGCTCTAACCGGACCGCGGATTATGCGATATTATCGCGCAGCGCATCGTGGAAAAATGAGTAGTTTTGTAAAAGTTTGATAAAAAGATCGGCATTCTTAATTTCTAAAATCTATTTTTACCAATAGACGTATCAGAATACGAATATTTCTACTATATATCGAAATGAATCGAACAAACACCACGTATAAATAAATGAAATTTCTAAAGATGCGTTCGTTCGCGTCGAAACGAACAGTCGCGTGGCTGGCTGGACGATGATCTAGACGTGCAAGATTCGTTAAAGTCGTACTGGAAGTTTCGCCAAAGTGAATAATTCTTTAATTAATTATGAAATATACACGTCGTAGTTGTTTAACACTCGCGAGGCACTCGTCGCGAGTGATGCGAGTCCACGATTGATCAGACGTGGGACCTGAACGTGAAACTGCGCTCGATCGAATTTTATTCAAATTGCATTTCACTTGAAGCAATTCAGCCGAGTATAAATAATAAATGGATAAAATTCGGACGATAATAATGTAGCGTTAATGTAGCGTCAATGATCGAGTCAATTTTATCAAGTAAAATAAACAGCTTTAAGCCAATATTGTTCGCTTGATAAAGATCCATCCGGTAAGCTAGCACAGGAATCATTAATGCGCAAACAGAATACGTTGTTCGATCCTGATTGTTCGACATAAATCTATCGGTAGAAAGTAGAATAAGAAAGGAAGGAAGAAGTTTGCTAAGAATATAATGGCGCATTGTCAGTGAGGAAATGGCTTTTCTATAGAGATTCCAAAAATGTGTTTCTAGCATATCTTCACTTTTTTCTTTTGAAAAAAAAGCCTTTCAACGCTAAGACGAAAATGGAACTTTCACGTGTACATTCGTATATCACATACATGTATACATACATACATACATACATGTGTACATTTCTCCTTTCCGTTCCATTTACTATTTTACTCTTTCGTTTCTCCGCGTTGCATTTTTTAACATCATAACGGTTCTTCATCCTTTCGCGTGCTTTTATCATATTTTACTAATGTTGCATTACACTACTGGCACATACCTGTATTTCTTTATATTTTATTAATGCCGTATTGTACCGCACATCTGACGACGAGAATGAAACTATTGACTTGCTTATAATTTCCTTCAGTTTTACAATCAGCGCGGAAGAAAGAAAAGAAGAAAGAATGAATATTGGATAGTTTTAATTCACTCTCGCAATGTACAACAATTCGTTGCAGCAGCATCTGTGTGTGTGTGTGTGTGTGTGTGTGTGTGTGTGTGTGAAAAGGATTATGCGAAAGCAAGATGAGAAAGTTTTCGTCCGAGAGATCGAGGGGGTGGTACCTGGATTGAAATCATTTCGAAATGTTTCTTTCGCAGTTGTTTGTATTTGCATTCGCACAGGTCTCTCGCGTCGCTGACTAAGCGTTTGCCTAGAATCTAGAGGATGCATTTGGAATGCACTGTATGTTTACACACACACGCACGCACGCACGCACGCACACACACACATGCGCCCGCTGCGCGAAGATTCGCAGCAACACTTTCGCGAATGTTTATCTTTCCTGGCGGATCGTTTCAAAGCTTCTGCATCGAGGAATACCTACTTTTATATTACCTTTATCGGAAGTCCGTGCTACGCTTTCCCTATCATTCCTTTGTACGTGACATGGCTGCAATTCCATGTACGTCAATTTCAAAGCTCATTCTCCACAGGGGAGAATGAGAGCTCTTCTCGTTTTCAAAACGATGTAAACTTGTAACGATCCTGGCCCTCTTCATAATCATCGTCATCGTTGTCATACTTGATTGATAATAATTCATTCAATTTATACGTTTGGTTGAAAGATTGTTGATTTAAAATGTCTCGACGAGAGCGAGACTCGATAAATAAATGAATTCTTTAGTTCTTTGTCGATCGAGTTCGATTAAAATTTCAGGAAAACTCGAGTCGAATTGTACGATTGAAGAACCGAAAGATGTAAACTGTAAACTGTAAAATGACAAAATATTTTGAAAAACTTGAACTTTTTTCCGGTAATCATTTTTATCGCGTCACATAACACTCTACGATTTATTTACAATTAGTTGCGTGTTTGCCAAACAACTATCAGGATGTATGTACTTACAGTTGTACCAAGTTGTTTCGGAAATATCTTCCAAATACCGAGTATTGAACTTTGAACGATTGATATCTTTTGTTTATGCAGCACTGAAACAAATTGCGCTATTTTGATCAGCGAGAGAGAGAGAGAGAGAGAGAGAGAGAGAGAGACTGCAATTATAACGTTTAATCATTTCGACAAATGCTTGTATGCTTCGTTCGTGTATGTATACAGGCGTGATACCGCAAACTTTTTCGTAAACTTTTGTCGCAGCAGCAGATGCTGCTCGCGACTACAGTAGAATTACAGATACAGTGCTCCACGCACGTTCGAAAGGGATGTTGTCTGCCAGTTTAAGGAAGCCAGTTTTTATCCTTGTAAAGTTTCGTGTGCAAAGTTTCGTCCGAAGCTCGTCGTTATTACGTAAATTCCGTGGCCGGAGATATATTTCATTGATATTCGTTGGAACGATTTAGAAAATGACGACGATACCTGTCGCGTATCAGAGGGGGAGAGCAGCTTCCATCGAGCACAATCCATCGAGAAAGATTTTAGCGATTTATCAAAGTTGACGAAACTTTCGTTTCGCTTTGGTAAGCTTCGTAAACGTCTATTTAGTTTATTATTAGCTGAAACGTCTATTATCAGCAAGTTACGTCTATTTAGCAGGCTAGAGCTTATTAATAAATAAGAAATGAAACACGAGATCCGCGCGAGAGAAAAGTATGTGAGAAATTCTGAGCAGGAAATTCCGAAAAGGAGGAATTTACTGGTCTGTAGATATCTATCTGCCGGGGAGAATTCGGTGAGAAACGGCGAGATCGTGGTAAACGGTATACAACTGTTTAATCGGGAAGTACAGTGAATTTCAATATTACAGACGGCTGGAAACCATTCTGGCAAACGCGTGTCGCCGATTAAAAGTTAAATCGGCGGGTCGGTGTTGCTCGGCGTGTGCAATTAAAGAAGAGTCGAAATTGCATTTGCATAAAGAGCAAAGTTGAAATTGGTATAAAACCTAACTGACTCGGTTTGTATGTATGTATCTAACTCGGAGGGAATCCATTGATACGATGAAATTGTTCACTTTGGGTGTGGAATCGGCGGCCAAGCTCGATGAAAGCTGGATAGTACTGGCTGGAAACAGGTCACGACATTTTCACGTGAGATTTCTCCTCGCTCGCGAGGAAAGGAACGAGAAAGATAAAGAGAAAGAGAAAGACCTGACGACGCACCTGAGATCTTTTTACACAGTCGGGGGAAGATTGCATCGATCCTTGTGCGAATCGAGAAAGTGGCGCATGCATCCCGCCGATGCAAACGCCATTCGAACGAAACGCAACCAGATAACCCACGACTTTTCTTCTCAAAGAAAAGGAACAACAAGTTTCGTCGACCTGCTGAGAGCGAGAGAGCGAACGATTTTCCCCGTCATCTCTGTCTCGAGGGACTCTCAAGAGTATCGCAGTGTTCTTTCAATTTTTGGCAAATGAATCGTGCTAGTTGAACTTGTCGCAAACACAATTGCACATTCTTGCGCAATCCGAGTCGTGATCTTTAGTCGTACATTTTTTTGAACGTTTCGGTTGACGTTGAACTATAGATCAGAAGCACGGCGCTTAAAACGATTACTGACCCGCGAGCCTGTCACCTGTTCGTTGGTTCGCCATCTATCGAATGGTTGGCATCAATCGTTTTGTCGACGCTTTATTTTCACCGTTTTTAGATGACCTACAGCAGAGCAATTAAAAGGCTCGTCTTTTGAATCTGATTGGCTAGATTGGACTAGCTCGTTCTAATAAAAACAGGCTCGCGCACCAGAAATGGTGCATAGTTTTCACGACGTACGACGTACGACGTGCGAGAAACGGTTTAATTTTCATCGGTCGTCAAGTTTCAAGAATCGTCGTACCTTTCGATCTGAATCTCTAAAGTTTTTTCCACCAAATTGCTGGTTGACGTTTAATTACAAAAATTTCACTTTCGCTTGGACGAGACAAGTGTGTTCACGGCCCAGTGTTGCGATTATTACACACACATATCGAGAAGCAAAACTCTACAGTACTGTACAGTACGCCACACAAGTAAGTGCAAACAACGCGCACATATAACTGTAATAGACTCGATTCACGTATAACTAACCCTAACCCTTCAATCTCGATCTCGTATAAATAAATCCGATAAAATTAAAAAGTATATACGTATAAACTAAAAAAATTTTAAAATCTATAAATACGTGAAAGTCGGTGCGATGCAATAGAAATACAAGAGACAGAAAAAAACAAGCCGAGTCATTATTCTTGAAACAAGCCATGCATCTGTCGTATCTCCTCCTCTTGGATTGTTGGAATCCTTTCAATTTACTGAGAGTACCGAGCCACGAATACCAATAGTCTTGATTATATTTAGATTCTCGGCAACTTTCGTGAAAATATATATATATATATATATATATATATATAGAGACGCGAAATTCAATCGTCAATATTCCAATATCGAGGCCCATGGAATCTATGAATTTTCATTAAAATGCAGTTGGCTCATTTGAAAGTTGATTCTTCCGTTTGCGATAAATATTCATTTCGACGTACTTATCGGGGGGAACATTGTCGGAAAAAATCTCGGCGAGTGACCCGAGTAAGCTTTCGTGAAACGGACAACGACAAATGGGACAAAGTGTCGAGGTTCTTTGTTCTCTTTTTCTCTCTTTTTTTTCACCTGGAGGACGACGACGCATCGTCCTCGATGACGAATGAATTCGCGTCCGACCCATCAACAAAGACGCTTATCCGTCGGGCAACTATAAATTGCCTATCCGTCATAGACATTTACCGCGACTAGCTCGTTTCGTTCCCTTTTTCCTCAACGTCCGCACGCTCCCATCGCGACACTCGATCAAAGCACCGCCAATTTTTCATCTTGCCTACCTGCGCCGCGCGCTTTTCCACCACCGATTCAATTATCGCCACTCCTTTCGCTTTTCTCTTACTCGTTCTCTTACTTCGGCTACCCACGAGGTCCACCAGATTCTCCAAATTCCCAGACTACTCCTTTCCACCCTCTGGTGGATTATCTACAAGTTGAAAATCACGTTCGTACGAGATCTATCGTGTATCGAATATCACTTGAAATATTCCGTTCGTACGAAAAAAAGGCTTGGATTTTGGACCAATTTTCATCTGTTTATTTATTTAATTGGAAAAAGTCGCGAGATAAGTCGCTTCAAATAATCGATCGAGGATAAAGTTACGACGATGAATGAAAATTATCTTGGGCAGGGAGTTGTCTCCCGTCACCTGTTTGACGGACAGATTGGGCAACGTTGCAACGTGTTGTACGGAAATGACTAAAATTTCACAATGCTACGCTGTCCACAATCGTAGCTTGTTAGGTTCTCCGAATGCAGGCAGTCGCGATAACCCGACACTACGCGTTTCAGCAATGTTTCAGTTTACGCGTACAACAATTTCTGGGCGTTTAGCTACTCACAATCGGACGTACTTTTAAACAAAATTTTGAACAGCATCTCCGAGCATCAGATTTCAACTCGAACAATTTTAGAATAGGATAGTTTTACTGGTTGGTAAACTAGCACCAAGTGAATTGTTACGAGTAAATGATCTTCCTTTTAACGAAACGTTCGCCCGTAAATGTACTTAATCACCTGGAAATGGTTATGGTGGAAAATAATCGGGAATACAGAGGAAAATATTAGCCTATCTTAAAGAGACGTTTTCTACTCGATTTATCGTCCAAAGTTACTGAGGCTGTAACGATTTCAAATTTGTGATTATTGGTGTTTCGTGGTATTTGAACGTTAATGAACGTATATCGATAATTATCTCGACGCAACGATGAAATTCAACGCTCGTCATTCATTTTCAATTGCCGTAATCGTTAACGCGTGATATTTAAAAAAAAAAAAAAAACAAAACAGCTTTTTTCCTTTTTCGAGTCGAGATCTACGTGCGGACGCTGCTGTCGCGTGAAAAATATAACACCGCGGTAAAGATCGCTGCGTATCCTGTAGCAGAAAAATTAAAAACCGTCAGGCAAGAAAAATGGCTATAAAGTAATCCAACGTTGGCACATGACCAGCTTTAGGTTCAACATCAATAACATCTACCGTCGTTTATTACACCGACCGCACGCAGAATTTTAACCAGCCATTTGTCTTCAAACTTTCTCCCTTTTTTTTTTTTATTATACAACTAAATTGGCATTGTCATCAACTGTTTCAAAGAATCTTCTCTTTTCACTTTTCTTTCTCTTTTTATCAATCTATTGGACACTTTTTCCCCCTTAACTACTTTATCTACTTTTGCGCGCAACATCGTGACATTTACTGTTTTACATTCGATGTCTCCACTCGTTTCCACGAAACGCTACGCGTGTGCATTATTTATAAATATTGCATTTTGCACGCGGTGAAAATTAGGAGAAACGTTCGAGCAAAGTATGGGGTCATAAAACGCAAAAACACGTACATGTCGCTACGCAGATAAATTTGTCTCTTGTCTAATCGGAGAAATATGGTTCCAACGTGGTCCACTTTAGGGATACCCGTAAAGAAAATGCAAGTGTCAGACTTGGAGAGGTATTCTTTCGGAGAGGTATGAATTTCCTATGGATGTATTTTGTTAATAATCGGTGTGCCGTTGGTGTGATCGGTGCCCGCGTTCGCGAAACGCTGCATCTGTGTCTCGCTCGTTCTCGCACTTTGTCTCTGTGCAGAATGGAGGAGGGGAGAGGAATTGGGGAAGGCTTGGAGGAGAGGACAGATCAGATCGAGGTAGGCGTGAATCGATTCTTCTTTCACGTGTCCACGCTGATAAGAAAGGTATCCGGAAGTTTGAAATATTACGGCCACGTCTTTGGCGAAAGGGAAATCACGATCGTCAGCTCGCTTGAACACTTGCACAGGGCGAGTGAGTGCACGAGTCCGGCTCGCTAGCTGGAAAAGTGCCAATCGGTTTGACCTACATTCGTTCGAAATGACAGTGGACCGAGCGGCTCTCGTTAGGAACTCTGATTTCCTCGAGGATGCTAAAAGTTTCCACGAGCATTCTTCTTACGATTCCAAGTTCCTTTATCACTCTGACATCTACAGACATACAGATAGACTACAACTTTCGTCCCTTTGTTCTTCAGCTTGGCGTCAATTTCAGCGTGTCAATCCGACGCGACGCGACGCGACCCATCAATTATATATACTCCGAAATAATTACTAACGAAATCGTGAGAATTTCTTCCAACTTGTTATGCTTTTTTATCGAGACCTTTTGCGACAAAAGAGACCTTTTCCGTCTGAGAAATCGGCAAGCTTTTTCTTTCGAAAGCGGCCAATTGGCGAATTGACTTGCATCGATTGCTTCAATTGCTATTGATAGAAAGCAACGCGTATCCATATTAAGCTACGCGTGTCAATTTCATCTTTTATTGTCTCCCATTGATTTGTCAAATATGTATATTTTTCGCATTATTTTTGACGAAAAGATCGATGTTGTGCGATTTACATTGGACAACTTTTTCTTCTCTTTTATTGTGGAATTTTCCCGCGTAATCGGAAAGTTATTAAAATTCATGTTAAAGCTCGTCGGACGAGCCATCGAAAAAGTGAGAGAAAGAGACGAGAAATCAGATTTATAACCGATCGACGTGAATTCGTTAAAGCACGAATATACATATTTATATATTATGCAAACGAATGTATTATGCATGTATATGTATTTACAAAAAAAAAGAAAAAGGAAATACAAATTATGAGAAAATTCTACCATCTCTCTCTCTCTCTCCCTTTCAAGCGAAAACCTTCTACCATTCTACCACGAGGAAAAAAAACAGTGACAACGAAATTTCGAAACGTTCGTTTGCTCGCGATTATCGAGTATAGATGTATACTCGACAAGGTGGTGTAATAATTAATAGAGAGATTTAACGGGTTTAACACATCATCCCTAGTATTCACGTAATCAGTGTTGGCAGTTACACGCGTAAACTTTGACCACCAGAGAACGGGGATAATCGTTCGATTTTGAAATGGTAATGCAGAGTTCGTTATCCGAAACAATAAAAATGCAAATCGTTTTCGATAAATAAATTTTCGGTTACCTCGAGGAAGGAGAAGCGAAAAAAGATCAAAGTATGTGATAACGGGAACGGGAAATCAATTGGGATTAAATGTAAACATTTACTAAGGGAAATACACTGGAACGAATAGACTTCGACGAACAAATATTTACAACGAAAGCAAGTATTTGTACCGTATTGTTCCGACTTTTTTTTCGAATAACTGACTTTTATTAAAAAGATTTACAGCCAGTCGGAAAAACCGAAACAATATATGAATTGAGAAACGAGATATACTTGTACGACATACGCTATTGTACACACGATAAGGTGAATGTGAATACGTAATAAAACGTGTAATTAGAAAAGAATTTCATCG
This sequence comes from Tetragonula carbonaria, assembly GCA_032399595.1. NCBI lineage: Eukaryota > Metazoa > Arthropoda > Insecta > Hymenoptera > Apidae > Tetragonula > Tetragonula carbonaria. The sequence goes on along the minus strand of JAUCRC010000012.1, from coordinate 13,522,833 downwards.
TACTTTGAACGAAAGTGAGTGGGAAACGTATGTAACATAAGCATAATCACCACGGTGAGATTTATTGTTCAGAAAGCCATTGTTAATATATCATTAATTCGAGTAATCGCTGTTGTAACGTTCCAACGACATTTGCGTTTCGTTATCACTTTTCGTCTCGATGCAACTTGCGAGCTTCATTTATAACTTTACAATCCTCAAATTTGTTTCAAATTATCCCCTGCGAGTGTTGGATAGTTCGTACTTTTGTCAATTATAAACTTCTGTACGTGTATATCCCTACATCCCTACTGTATCATTATTAAAAGCAATTACGCGTCTATGTATGTGAAACTGTATGTTCCGAAATTAAACTGTAACACCACGGAAGTAGTTTGAATCAGTTTGGAGAATACGTGTAATTTCCATGATATAAAATATCGAAAATTTGTTACTTGAGAAAAAACAGACATATATTCCTTTGCGTAAGCAAGTTTTAAATAGCAAGTATTAAACTTTTCGAATAATTTATACTTTTTAATGATATTTGTGCTACTTCTACGCTGGTATATTATTACACTGGCCAGAACGTGAAGAATGGCATATTAACAAACTAATTTACAGCAAATCGATACGATGATGATGATACTTTTTTTTTTCTTTTTTTAAATCAAAACGCAATATTCGCAGCTGTTCAAAGGTGCATAGGTATTCAAGTATGTACTCGAGCAGAGTGGCCATTATTATCCTTTGTAACTGGCAAGTATTCGTCACAGGTTAGAAAGGTTCGATCGAGTGTTACTTAAAAAAGTTAAATAACAAAATGGAAAAATACGAAAAGCACAAGTACCTATATATATACATATACGTATTTGCGTATTTGCGTATTTGCGTATTTGCGTATTTGCGTATTTGCGTATTTGCGTATTTGCGTATTTCGAAGAAATAGGGGAAAGAAAATGAGAGTCACGAGAGTCACGACGGTTGAACCAGAAAACGAAGCACACGTGTTGCGCGCGGATTCGAGATCATGGAAAATCTAGTCTTTCGAGTTTAATTACCCTGGCACTCGATTGGTTGGCCCGATTATCGCGATGATAACGTGGCGATCGCTATTATCGTTTCGCCGTTATCCCGGTTATCCCGTATCGCTTCGGTTGGCATCGGTTCCACGTCGGTTCGTTCCACGTCTCGCAAGTTCAAACTGGCGGACGCAGTTTGGTAACAGAGCGCAACTAGCGATTTTGGCTATGGTTAGGTCGCAGGTTAGTAGCCACGTAAGTAATGTATTATTCTACCTGTTGCCCGATTGCTTCGCGGGCTATAGTTCGAGGCAACGAGCGAGGAAAAGGCTGTGCCATCTCGCCACGAGAGCTCGCAACACACGGTGCGACGTAATTTCGTTATTTATTCACCTGCCGTCAGAAAACTTAGCCTGCGACTAAAGCTTCTTCCGAGCGATTTTTTTCCAACCCCGATGAAAGAACAGCCATCAGCCAACGTTTTACGAACGCCGAGTCGACGAATTCGAAGGGAACATTCCAATTTTCTCATCGGTAGAATTTTACATTCTCCAGGTAAAAACTCACTTTCTAAAGTTTGCTATTGAATTTCCCACGCACAAAGAACAAACGAGGGAAATTCGTGTGTACGTGGAGGACGTAATTACGGTTATTGAGGTATGATCTTCCGGTCATTTCTTTTCATTTTTTCCCCTCTTCCTTTTCATTTCTTGCGAAATCGAGACGAAACGATACTTCAAAGAGAATGTCAATGTGCAAAGATGAATCTGAACGAGTCCTTGGACATGAATGCAATTAGCTCAAACTGTGTCGGACGTTAATTACCGCATAATCGGGTTTCAACGTGATTTTACGGGCTGCTTGATACTATCTCGTGAAAATAACGATTCGTGCCAAGATTAAAGTCAAGATCACGGTTTCGCAGCGCATGCATTACCAACATTGTTAAATTAATACCCTGGTTAGGTTAAATAACAAGTTGGGAAGATTCTTACGTAATTTCGCGTGAAACTGAGTTTTTAACACAATATCCCCAAGTTTCTCAAGTTAACTTGAGAAAACGTTCATCTTCGAAACTGTTTGCATCGATTTCGAATATTTTTGCAATGTTTATCGCAAATTTTGCGATTGATTGCGTTGTTTTGGCAACGAAGAAGCAGCAACAGAGAGAATAAGAGATAAAGTTGTCGAAACTATTCGGCTGAAAGGAAGGGACGAAAAGGAAGGGAGGAAAAGAGAGGAATTGCAAGGAAATCGAAAGGAAGGTGTTTAGTAGGAGCGTACTCGGATAAGCGCTCGGGCTTTCACGAAGGAAGCCGCGCAAAGGGAAATAGCTGCGGTCTCTGCGGTTAAACGCCTTTGCATAGCATATTTATCAACCCGTATGGCCGGCGTAGGCGGGTGTAGAAATTTCTTGCAACATTAACTCATATCTCGTACGGCTATTCATCGTACCGAGTGTAATTCTACGTGTAATTCTACCTACCTAGAACGTACAGTTTTCTCCTTTTCTCCTTTTCCGTTTTCTCTTTTTCCAAGTTAATTACCGCCGTGGCGGTATATGAGTTATCGTTCGAAAAGTTGAATAATTCAAAATTGAGTACGTCGAGAGCTCGAGAGAAATCGATACGGAACGTTTCACGCGCCAAATATTTTTTACAGACGAAAATAACGTTCCACGCAGTGAAATTGACGCTTATCGATGCGGTAGGCTGATGCAAGCGACGCGCAGTGAAAACAACTACGATCGCGCGAACTTGAAACGACGTCGACGTGGAAATTGATTCGAATCGTCTAGATTCGAGCGAGCTGCCGAGGAAGAAGAAATCGTCTCTTTCGATCGGCCGTTAACGTGCAACGTGGCCATTCGAAAAGCCGTTAACGGTGATCGACTGAACGGGTAATCCGGTGACCGTGTTTCCTGCTTGAGAGAGGATCGATAGAGACGATGGAGACGAGAATCGAAATTGTAACGGCCTAGAGAATAATCGAGGACGAAAGCCCTAATAGTCGATAGCCGCGTAATAGCGGTGAACCGGCCAATATCAAGTTATGCCGCGTAGGGAATAGGATATCAAATAGTAACTGCTATACATCGAACGGTGTCACGCGTGTCATCGAACGTTCACTCATCACTAACGAAGATTCACCAACACTCTTCGATCGTTCGCGATTAAATGTCTCGTCGGCTGGTTTTATCCTTAGAAATTTCAATTTCATTCCCTCGTTGAATTCTGGTCGCAAGCTAGCAACGAAGCAGGTTACTTCTCTTTCGAAAGTTAGTTACTTTCTTCACGATACATGCACGTACGTACATATATATATATATATATATATCGTTGATCGTGGGTAATGTAACGTAATGTAATGATCGAACTACTGAAACCAGAATCGAACAAACTTGGGTAATTTATATATTATATATGCCACGTGTCATCTATGCAGTCACGCTTTCAGACAACGATTACAGTTCTGCTAAAATGACAACACTGTAAAATTGACGAAATTTGAATCGACGTTGCGATGCGTTTCATCAAAGATTAATCGACGCATTACAATCGGTAATGGTATAGGTATGAGTAGTCAATGTCGTCCATAGAGTTGCTTTTTTCTGAAATATTCGAGCATCGTCGTATTTCAATTTCGTCGAATCCGTTTTTGGTCAGCTAAAACGTAATCTCGTATAAATCCTATTTACTTGGACTTGGCAAGTGTTAGTGAAACGAAACGAGTCCCGCAAAATATTTCTTCGAAAAGGAAAATATTTCTTCATTTTCCTAGATGAACCGCACCCAGCTTTCTCAACTTTTATTGACTCTTCAGCCAGTTTTCTCGAAATGTGCTTGCGGGATATTCTTCCGCGATCGCGAAGAAGATAATTATTCCATCCTGTTAAAATAAAATGATTATCTTTTACAATTTGAAGACGTTTCGTTTTGCATGCACCGATCGAACCGAATCAGTTTTCCAATACCAATATAAACTTTAATTATCATCTGCGGTAGAATCGCTATCGTTACGATTATTAGCTTCCCGATTTTTGAAAAATGCAACATATGATAAGGTGTATTAAGATCGCGATAATTAATTTTCCTTTTTATTAACTCTTATACCAGACATTTAACGGGTATAAAAATTTCCCAATTTCCATGGAATTCGGAATATATATATATATATATATATATATATATATATATATATAAATTATATCTACTGTTTAAGCTTCCTGCGTGATTTTATAAAATACGTAAACCAAAATCACCATGAAAATCACCAAAAGAAAGAAAATGTTTTCCAATGTTGTCGTATAAATAAATTGGATTCGTATAATGCGCTGTACACATAAAAATTTCCATTAAAAAAAAAAAAAAAAGAAAAAAAAACCCACTGGAAACGTACTGTGGCAACATGACCGTGGAAATTGTACTACTCATGTTATAATTCCCATTTCCAGCAGCTGCGTTTGAAAAATTAAGAGCCATCGCGCAACGCGCATTGTGAAAAAAATCGCGCTTCCCTCGCTTCTTCATTTTCAGTTCAGTTCCATTTACATTTATACATCGCTGCGTGAAATAGCTGCGCCCTAAAGAAAACTAACAGTGCATCCACGTACAGAAACAAAAAACTATTTTTGCAATTCGCTCGATCGCAAAGAGACAGAGACGTACAAAAAGAAAAGTTCCATTCGCTTCGATTTCAAATTCAATTATTTCGTTGTGGAGCGCTTCATGCCATAAGCTACGCACAGTTTTATTTTTTTCTTTTTTCTCTTGCAAGAGTTTTGAGAGAAATTTAGCGAAAGAATGGATCGCATTGAAATACAAACAAAGTGAAAGTTTCATTACGAGATATCGCTTCTGGATAAAAGTTATCAATTCCTCCTCGAGCGTTCTGTATTTCACGCTGAGCTTGAGACTAATCTACACAAGAGTTCGTAATGGATGATAACAGAGCATGAAAAATGAGCTTCGTTGATTCGTACTATTTTCGTATTTCTCTCGTGCGTTATTGATCCGTACGCATATACAATCTGCTACAACGTATAACGTATATAATACGCATACGAATTAAAGAGAAACGTGTCTCAATACACGTACGCGATCGCAGCGTAATCGCATACGTATTTTTCGAAATGCAAATATTTGTGAAACAAATACAACGAACTTGTCGCACGCTGTATGATGTTCTTTCAGTGCGTACGCACGAATTCAACGTATGGTTGAGATTAATTTTTTAACCGACACAAGTCGTGAGTCATTTGGTGAAAAGTCTGAGGGAAGAAATATCGGTCTCGCTGGAGCAATAATAAAGTGGCCTGTCAGTGATAATAAGGTCACCGGATATCACAAGATGCAAATAGAGGGGAGGTTCGCTTTAGACAAGTCGGGTGAAAAGGTTGAACGATTTGCTTAAACGGCGCTATTGTAGACTCGAGTTAAACTTCAGCCAGCCTTGCTCGCTCTTCGCCGTGTCAGCGTGCAGTTTTGTCCTCTCATTTCGCCTCTTGCTTCTTCGTCGCACTTTCTTGCAACGGCCGCTTATGCCATTTGTCATCCGGTCGGACGACACCACGCATCCCTCGTTAAACAGGGTAAACCGAAGGTGCTTGAATTTTCGCGTCGCGTCGTAAATGAAACACGTTGAAATTATGCCATCCTTATATTTTTCAATATTTAATTTTCCAAACTCGATCCGTAAATGAAAGAAGCGACAGCGACGAAGAAGAATATTCAAAAGAAATTTTCGATTCTAAATGACACGGGATTACGAATAGGTACGTGGAAATTTATTGGAAAAGAAATTGCGAATAAAGCACGTAAGTCGGTCGGAAGGAAATACTCGTCTACTTACATTTTTCATGCAAATTCATGGCAAGGCTTGTAGGATATCGTATTTTAATTTTAACGCATTATCGCATTAATTGTAATAGCGCGTATTAAGTGGAAATTGCATTGCGGAGTACCCAGCAATAAAGTGGCTGGTGGAATTTCGCGCGTTCCAAAGTAAATAATGCATAGGGATAGGGAAGGATGGAAAGGGTAGCAGGAAGGATAATAGAGAGGAAGGTCTGAAGGCCGAAGGTTCTGGTAGCCGAAGCTTTCGTACCCGAGGGATTCTTCTTGGTAAGTAAACTCGATTGTCCGCGAGTGGCGGGGATAGTGTGGTATTGCGCGCAAACCAGCTAGCCGCAGCGAGCATACGTATAGATACGTATGGATACGTGGCAGAGTGGAGAGACGTGGCGACGATTCCGTTCCGTCGTTGGGATTGAGCTAATTTATGCGCGGGTAAATCGGTCAGCTTCGGTTGGATGAAACGCTATACGTTTAAGTAAAGTATAATATATCTGTTATGTAAATCGTCCGAGTGAAATGTCCAAGGTTCACGCGTGCGGTGTCTCTGTCTCTGTCTCGTTCGGCGTACCGGTGAAAATTATAGGCCGCAGCGACGATCGAGTCGCTCGCCAGTCGATCCATCCAATGCAACGTACTGCGAAACATTCCTGCGGAAACAAACTGCCACCCACCGACGGGCTGGGCTGGAAGATTTGTCGCGGATGGCGGCGCGCCCCTGTGTCTTCCTTGGCTGACCTCCACCACGTTAGGCCAACGACAGGTTCACTTGCCGCGCTGCGTCGCCACCGGTTTAGCTTTCCTCCAGGGTCGAGTTCGTTCCTGTCGCGTTCATAAATCCTACACAACTTTAAAATCTCTGATTTACAGTGAGAGCACGAGCACGAGCACGAGCACGAGCACGAGCACGAGCACGAGCACGAGCACGTCGTCAGAGCTCGTAGTAAGAAATTACTTTCTGTTATGTTCCAAGAAATAGCATGATTCTTTAATTTTAATCGCGTACACGCGATATGGAAGCACGATTGCCTTCGACGTTACACATTGTCGAGGAGCATTTGATATTTTTTACCAATTTTTTATTGTTTTTAGTAACATATACCCTGACTCTCCCCGAATTTCTTTTTTGACCTTTTTTCTTCTTCTTTGGTTCTTGATAGGCAACCGATTGCAAGCCATCGTAGGATACAAGAAGATTGGAAGCGAAGAAAGAAAAGTGGCCGATCGTGACGGTCGTGCGGTGAAACTCAGAGTGGAAAACTGTGGTAACGTAAAGGGATGGTCGTCCGAGAAGATAGAAATGAGTTTTCGGGCGAGAGAAATAAACCTTACACGATCGGCTGTCACGATCGATCACATACTTGGTTTCTCGCGTTGGTAATGGTTACATACGTAAGTACATAGAGTCGAGTCGAGTAGCTACCCCCATCGTTGGAATCTCTCTCTCTCTCTCTCTCTCTCTCTCTCTAGAATATCGATTCTCTCTTTATGAGAAACCATAAAAATCGATGGTTCGTGTCAACGCGATGACTTTTTATGCGTCTGGCACTTATCCAGCTCGAGTGAAAATTTTTATTAACAGCGATAAATTTCAGTGCGTGTGAATTATGTTGTTATTTTATTAACCTTAACCGACCAAAATAAAACGATAATCGAATAAATAAAACGACTTTGCGAGTTGATCAAAATTGACTGAAAGAAGAAGCGCCAGAAATGTTGGAGAAATGTTACACGGGCACGTATGTAAATTCGTCTGATCTCTCGTTTGATTTTCTGAAATCTCGCGGAAAAACAACGAGCAACCAATGGCAACCAACCGCGCCGCGGTATATCGCGGAAGAGATGCACATGTAGTTACGGCACAAAACAAGATTGAAAACAAGGTCGTATAGGGTAATGTTCGTACGAACTTTTTCTGTTATTTTTATATCCGTGTTATATCCCTGTTTTACTTCGCATGTATCACAACGAGACACCCTATCTGATTTTTAAAGTCTTCTCGCTACTTGATCATCAAACTCGATATAATTATTTCGATAAATTGCGTTTAGATCAAGCTACGCTACTTTAGCTTCTATCATATTATTGTATTATTTTTCTCTACGATTGTTATGCATTTGCAGCGAAGCGAAGGATAACGCCAAAGCGAGGACGACTCTGAAATTGACAGATATTCCCTCGTAATTAAAGAAGTTGCGGTAATTGCGTGCCAAAGCTTCGCTATTAACGAGATACCCTGATAGCTGGAAATTAGAGCGGATAATGCAATTTAGTCACGTAGGTTGGCAGATATCCGTGAAAAATGTCGATTTCATGGCTAACCTTACAATTAGTCAGATACCTATCCACGACTTCTCTCTGCAATGAGAAACCGCGCGGAAAAAACGAAAATACGAGTGATACGTTTTTTAAACAAAAGCCACGTTTGCATTTACGATATTTGAAATTGTGTAAATGACTTTTCAAGCCGAATATCTGTATAACTGAATTGTAGGTGAACGTTTCAGCCTTCATAGTTTTGTAACTGCGATATTGTTGTATCACTGAAAGGAATGATCTTTCGAAATATACGCGATAAAACATTCTGTTTTATTATAATACAGACATTGTGAACCGGAATAATGACACGATCCATATGTTTTTATAGCAAATGTATGTGAATTTTCAGAATCCATTTTTCCGAAAATTATCCACATATGGGATGATAATCTATTCTACCCGGTTGATTTATTTTTTCATCGTGAAATGAATATATGTTACGCGGAACTTTCATACTCTGCTCTTTCGCTCTGCTACTCTAGAGTTAGTAAAAGCTCTGGTATTTTTCAGCGAAGCTAAATGAATCGGACAGAAACGCGCGAGCCGTAAAAACTTCGTACTCGATGTTGCAATTTCGTCGAAAGACGTGAAATTATTACGTTCTAAATTATTATACGTTCGGCACGATGTACACAGTTATACGATTCAACAGTTTCATTACTATAGCCGTTCGCGTAGAAATATAAATAAAAAAAAGAAAAGAAAAAAATATCGACGACACGACAAACTGGGAACAAACGGAGCATGATTAATTATTATACTGTATGGAATTTATTGGAACGTCGAATTTGTGAAAAAAATCATCGACGTTGGCACAATTTTGTTTGTTTCGGTTCGTATCGAACGCGCGAAATAACGTCGAAAAATGTTACATTCCGTCTATTCGTACTTTGTATATCGTTCAACTGACGCGTATGCAAGTAACGAGAAGTGAACAAAATTTCTAAACGCGTCGACGCAAAAGCTCTCGCCTATCACGTTCACTGTGTTCGTTTATAAATATTATGTTTCGAATCGTCTAAATATTTACGGATGATACTGTGTTTATAGCTGGATCCCTTTTAATAGATTATTCGTGAATAAACGATTGACTTTCGTTTCCCCGCTGGTCAGCTATTCCTGTTTGCTTTCACGTTTGTTTTATAGAATTCTTGAATACCCGTGCGACTTGCAAACTCGGTCCGAGTTCTTTTCACTCGGTATACTCCTTCTTTCTCGTTCGGACAAGTTGCCAGGAATTTCAGTTATAAGGTTTGAAGTCAGTTTCTAAAGTAAGCTAAAGTCGAGCGGCTATCATTTTTATCGTAAGGAAATAATAGAATAGGTTAGGTTAGGTTAAGTGGCAACGTTGACTGGCAAATTTGAAGAAAACGGCATTACTCGTGGGTAGCCGTTGAATAGAATCTTGAAACTTTAAGCGTACACGTGCATCAGGGATTACGTCGAACCGAGATTATTTCTTTCACGAGTTGTCTTTCGACAATGGCATTCTTTTTTTTCTGTAATTCCCGAGATACTCGATATACTTTGAGCGTCGTGTAATTAGTTATTGAACCGAGCGCTACGTTCTACTACGTTCTCTACCGGCTATTTGCTCTTGATGATTGTTCAGTTGTACGGCCCAGATCCACCGGCGCGATATTCATTTCGCCCCGATGAATTCTCTAAAAGATAGAGTACGTGTTTCTGTGCTTTCTCTCCTCGAGTCGTCCAGCCAGAATCGCCAGAATCGCCAGAATCGAGCGTCAGAGGATGGATATATCTACAAAGTGCAGAGAGCGGCGAGGTCCTCTGTGTTCCAAGTGATCTCCAAGATCTTGGCCCTAGTGGTACTTTTACGTGCGCTCTGACCTCGACTTTATCGTTTCACGTATAAACCCCGTGTTCCATCGACACGAACAAAAAACACGTACGCCTGTGTTCAGAATCCATCGTATGGGTCAAAATCTTGTTAGTTTGTTCTTGTGCCCGAGCGGTTAATTACCTACTACTGGCACTGTTGTACGTTTACATACGTACGTTTCGTCTGATACGTTTCGTTGTATTTCTGTAGTCACGAGCAAACCTTATCTATAATTACTTTCGTCGTTCGTTGATTCGATTCTTTGCCTTCAAATATTTGCTTTTACCTGCCATCTCATATTTTCTTCTCTCTTTGCTTTCTGAATTGAATTTCGTGTCGTACGCCAAACGATCCATTGATTTCATTCGAATCATTTTGCAAACGATCTATCCTCTATCTTCTACGGTATACGTGTATATAAAATTATGTAAAAAATATGTATAAAATTTATCAGAGTAAAATTTACTAGTTTCCTAAATTTACTAGTAAAGCTAACGTACGTGCTTCCGTTTCTGCTGATTTCAGGTTCCAACAAAGAAATATCGAGAGGTCAAGCCAAACTAATCACCCGTAACTGGCCAGGGTGCACATTATGACAACTCCTCCGCACCGTCTCAAGTCGTAAAACTATCGAGAGGACGAGGCGTGTGCTTCGTGGAAAAAGACAGACGAGACGAAAGACGAGAAGCAGTGACGTAACGAATTTTCGCCAAAATCAACGAACGCCTGTCCACCTGATCCATTGTCGCGTTGCATCGCGGCGTTGCATCTGTTTGCATTCGGCAAAACTAGCATCGAAGGATTAATTTAGACACTCCACCCCTCTAAAGAGAGGAAACAACGTGGTTGTACGCGAGAAAGGGTGAGCACGTAATTACGTCGAAAAATTCCATTTTCTCCGCGCCCCAATTTCTCAGAGGAAGTCATTCTGTTCGTAATGAAAATTAAAAATGGTTTACCTTTTACCGAGGCAGTTACATACCGGCCAACTGCAATCTCGTACCTACCTTAAAATCAAATTATCCTCCTTCCATTTGTTACGATATTTTTCCAAGTGTATTTACTTAGCGTCCGCGTCTGAAATTTATTATTAATTAATAATCGACAAATTGACCGCTTCGATCGAAATTCGAACAATTCGGACGAAGCTGTGACAAAACTTGCGACAAACTTGGTTGAGAGTACGAAGCGAAACGATGTATTTACTTTCGCTTCGTTGTTTCAATTTATCACGTATCATTTGTTGAAAATTGAAATTAACAGAGGAACGCAAGTGACAGAGGGCGGCAATCTCACGAGTTTTTATACCATATTTTTTGACAATAAATTTCATTTGTTCACGCAGATGACTATCCAACGAAGAAAAATAATATTCATTTAAGAGCCGCGTCTCTTCTTTGCCGTTGAATTACCAAATTATTAAATTATTAAATTATTAATATGTCAGACATAGACTCGGGTCTGGATAATTAAACGCTAAGCTGAACGCATTCACGTGAAATTATTACAGCTTACGGATATTTCCCCGTTGGAGGAACGCGTTAAAAGCACGTGGAATTATTAGAAGCCGGTGAATACAAGAATCGAATAGGAAGAGGAGAATCGAATGTTTTCAAGGAGATTGATAGAAATTCGATTCGCCGAGCGAACTCGACGGATGTCGAGAAGAGATATGGTGTGCGTGGAAAGAGCCGTTTTAAATCGTAATCCTCGTAAACTCCCGACTATTCTCCACGAATTTCGAGAATGTATCGGGTCGACTGTAGAGTATGGAAAAGCAAGAACACTCGCTGACATCGGACGCTTCGATACGCGATCGATCGGTATCTCACAATCAGACGCATAGCAATAGCTATAACCGAATAACATCTACCACCGAAAGATCCAACTGCAACGGAATATCTCCGCATTTGCAATTGGATCTCGCGTTTTTCTCGCGTCGTTCTCAATTTCGTTCACTCTCGTCACTTCTCACTCTAATTTGAACGTTCAGGTCGTGATTCTTTGCTCGCCACGTTGTGCAAGTTGATATAAACGTAGCTTAGCGGCAAGCTTTTTTTCGGTCTTCGATGATTCCGTGATAAGATTTAGGTGATAAGCTTTGAAATTTCTCTCGCGTGATAGCGAGGAAGGATGAGAAGGATGAGAAGGATGAGAAGGATGAGGAAGAAGGAAGGAAGAGAGAAAAAGATGGGGAAATTGATTACAGGGCTGGAAGAAGCCAGCGAGTACGGCGCGAGGAGATCGCGGGGCCCTCCTCTGAGAAAAGGGGCTCCGCACGAGAAGGGGCACGCAAACGTACCCCTGGACCCGTCGTGGTGTTGTCCGCCGGGGGTGGCGGTGGTGGTGGGGGCGGAGGTGGGTGCAGACGCCGTGACTTGGAACGACGCGGAGGTGGCGGTCGGGGAGCTCCCTGTCTTGCCACCATCAGCTCCTCTGTCGCGGGGAGTGCAGGGGGTTGTGGCCCTGTGGTGGGGCTACCCTCCTATAAAAAGCGTCAAGGTATCTTCTTCACCCGCCAAAAAAAAAAAAAAGAAAAAGATCAACGCCTCGTCTTCGCGAATTTTTATTCGACCAATAATCTACAGTTATTTTCGATTATTTCTCTTCGAGTCTTTCAAAAAAAAAAAAAAAAAAAAAAAGAAATGATTTTAACGTTGGAATCTAATCATCGATTAGACGTAAATTGAAATTTTTCTCGTCAATCAATTTACGTAAACAACTGGTCAATTTTTCAACTAATGCGTTGATTGCGAGAGTGAGCCAAATAGATAGTAGTGCTGACAGTGCAGACAAATTGTTGTAATTATACCTATTACGTAATCACACGTGCATGTATGGAACTTAACGTCGGATGCTTGCAGTGAAAGGAAATTATAAAATGTTTAAGAGCACAATGGAGAAGATATTAATTTAATTACAGAATCATGGGGGGAATTAACGGGGGCTAAGTGTAGTTTGGCTAATTTATACGTTGTTAAATAAACGCAATATCAACGATATCGTGCCATTATACTGAAAAATATTAATATCACCGTAGCATTAGTGTTATGTAAATAAAGTAAACAATTTTGTTACAGATGATAGATCTCTGTACTACTTACTTGTTGTCAATAGGCATTTCAATGACTGGTAGATTATTGTTCTAATAAAGACATCGCGTGAAATTAACCATAATTAAACATAAAATTCTCATTCTCATTTGAAAATTCATTCAAATTCATTCTCAATATTATTCGATTATCAAAAGTATCATTTCTCATGCCAAAAAAAAAAAAGGATAATCGCAAACGCTTTGTCAACTTTGAGAATTATTGAATGCAACGTTATGCAAGAATATACCTTTTACGTATCTTAATAGAAATATTTCATGTTGTTATTTAGCCAAAGTAGTAGATATATGCGATACTTGATTCTTTAAATTGAACTTGTACTTTTCTAATAAAAAACGAGAACATTGGACCTACAATATATACAATATATACGTACACGTATGCTGATTTAAATGCACAAGAAATGCGTTTACATAGAAGTGTTATTATTTTCCTTTGTATCTATTTCATATGTATTATACGTCGATGTACGTATGTACACGTAGATGTTCGTAACATAGCTGTGCGTGTACGTACTTTGTAAAGAAATTTTCAAAAAGATTATACAAATCTACGTATATATAACTGTAATTGTTATATATTTTTCATTTAATGCGTTGGATAAATGGAAATTTCAATTTTAACTTTAAACACGGCTGTTGCAATGTATCGTATTGAGCAGAGCATATATATATATATATATATATATACGTGCATATATATGTACGTACGTATATATGTACATGTACAGGTAGTACATAATGAATAAGGAAAGACGTCTAGTTGACTGTTCTCAATCTTATCTAACGTGTCAGGTTAAATGTATTGGACTTGTCTTCGCTGGCAAAGGCTTAGTACCTTATTCAACCTTTCAGTAAATTTAACCCGTTACGGACAGGCTTTGAATACAGAATTTACACTGTGTGAAAATACCGTGATACACTTTCAAAATACCGTATTACTTTTACAACATTTATTCAACGTTATATTGCAAATTATTATTTTGCTTGCTGAGAAAAGCAAGTGCACTTTCTACGCAAGAAGTTACTTTACTATCAATTATTTTGGGTTATTGCATTTTAATAAAATTATTCGAACATTTGTTGAAATAAATTACGAATTACTGATACACGATATCGCGATGGGGCGATGCACGTGATTCTCAGATAAAGCCTACACATCTTATTCCACGTCACAGGATATCTAGGCCATCATGGTCACTGTCTTTGTCCATGTCTGACTTATGGTAGACACGCCTGATCGTGATTACAGCACTCAGCTGGACAAACTGTGACATTCGATTCCTGCAAATAATTACTCGATGAAATTGGTCGCCGAATTAAATTAGTCGTGAATCGTCGCAAAAAATTCTTTTGCGCGTAACAATACTTAAATACTTAAATATTACTAACGTAACATCGTGTAGCTGCGATGTAAGAAGAAATAAATTATTTGCTTCTTTTATTTTATTTGATCGAGTCAAGTTTGTTTGTTTCTATCACGTACACGTTACGGATAATACTAGACGCTTTCTTATAAACGCTTCAAATAAAAACGTGAAGTTTTGAGTGTGCTTGATAGTGAAAGTTTCGTCGATAAGTAAAAACTGATTGATTTGCTTGCGATTTGCGAATCTGTGTAGTAACAGATTTCGTTACGTTTCTCTCGTAAAAAGACTTTAAATAACTGTTTCTTCGTAAAGTATAGCAATCGCTGCATTTCAATGGGAAACTAACAATTGATAATTAGCGATTAATTTAATATTTTGGTTTCGGTGATGGACAATTGATTTTGCTAATTAGGTTAAACACAGTTACACGTTATTGCCTTTCAATTAAGCAATTCGATTAATTAAAGAAGTGATTACCAATGACCTGTGCTATTCTACGAGAGTACTAGCTCGTTTCGAAGTCAGTTAACATTACTACTACCGACACACATCGCCGCTTAATCCCGGAACGCAGTTATAGCTTATTTAATGTACGAATGTATTTGGCCCGCCGTTATCATCGAAGCGCATAATTCGTTTCTATGGCTACCGTTTCGAATTATTTAGTACAGTTTACTACAAATCAGCTTATATAGCACGTGCATTATACATGTGTATCACGTCGTGTCTATTACACGAGCATTTACATGAAACTGTCCAAACTGTCCTCGATGTGCGTGTTACATTGTATTTCTATGCAAAACACTTTACCGTGACACTTTCAGGCAAATAAGAATAAGAATAAGAACAGCAAGTGATAATAATTCAATTTTACGACAAAAAATCAATTTCTACAAGCGTTTCGTGTTGTCGGGATGAACGTTGAATAAAACAATCGAGCGAAAGGCGTAGCGCCTTTCAAACGACACGATTCCATAAAAGTTATCACCACTACGGCCGGTAGTGACATTTTTATGTATTTAATTTGCATGCTTAATAGCCGTAATTAGGAATGGGAAAACGTCCTCGGGGCATCAAGGCGATCAATACATAACTCTCGAATTCTCGTTAATTGAACTTCTCAATCCTCGTGAATGTTTTAACGTCTGTTTCACGAAATTCTGAAGACTGGAGTTAAATCTCGCATATTTTTAATGGCATTCCCGTGTTCTCGTTAAAAACTTGACAATTATCATAGGACACGAACGTGTCTCTCGCCTGCGATTTACCCAAAAATAACGCCTCTAATGTCAAGACGTTCCGCGTCGTGTCAACGCGACTCGCGACTCGCGACTCGCTCTAATCACACGTCTAGAGAGTTTAGAGCAACGATCCGTATCTGTACAGAGTGGAGAGATTTTGACACGAGTTACGTCGTACGTTTGTACGTCTCACTTCCTTCCTCGGAACTGTGTGTACTCACCTTTATCCGGCTGTTTTCGCGCGTCCTCGCCGAGACGAAACGAACATAAATATAGTTATCTACGTCTGCGGTTGAAGCTAACCTAAATAAGTGTTAATAAATCAAAAGGGGAGGAAAGAAGAGAGACAAAGCGAAATACGCGACTGACATGGAAAGCGTGAAAGTGTAACTCTTTTTTTGGGTAACTCGCGAGCCTGATATTACACAACAGGTGCGTACAATATGCGTGTATGTATACGCGTGTTGCACGCATTGCGCATCAAGTCCATGTCAAAGAGTAAATGGTATTTTAGGTACTGTTGGAGAGGCGATGAGGTTTAAACGTAACTCGATGTATAATGTCGAAGGTACCGGTACGGCCTGGGGTCGAGGTAGCCGGGGCCGTGGCAGAGGTCGCGGGGGCGGCGTCAGCCTTCTCGGTTCAGGCGTCGTCCCCGCGAATTACTCCTCAGCACTGCAGGGCGTAGCACCTGAGCTACGGGAAGTAGTGAACATTCTTGGCGAGAGGAACCAGGTTGGCACACTGACAGGCGTGGGACCACCACCGGGAGCCTTGGACAGCGATGGCCAAGGCGACGAAGAGGAAGGCACCTCCACGAAAAGACCACCGCGACCCCTCTACAGAAGGCTGATCAATTACGTTCGACAGGCGTGGACCGGCGTGAAATTCGCTTTAGGTATTTATTCGCCTCCTCGAGCTTCTCCTCTAGTTCTCTAGTTCTCTCGTACCCACTACCGTGTATAAGTACTCGAGTCAACAGATTTATCAGACAGACATCCAATTTATTCCACTTTTTCAAAGTTCGTAATCTTGCAAATTTCTGAGTTTGAAACTTTGAAACGTAGCTTCAACTATTTATGTTCACCTGTGTGGGTGTGTGTACAAGCCTTGTCAAAAAGTCGTACAAACTGATCAGCAGAAATCGTCCATTTAAATCGTATGCTTTATTTTATCTTTATCAGAGATAGCGAGCCGTAAATTTGAAGTTAACTAATAAATCAACGGGAAATTGGAAAATTGGAATGATTTTTACATCGGCCCGTCGCGTTGAAAGTATTCATATTTCCAACTCAAGCTTCACACTTTATCTTCATTTTTTTCTTCTTTTTTTTTCTTTTACGCTGAAAAGTGAAGAAATTCGATAAAAATGTATGTCTCTTGTCAGATCTTTTTCTTCTGCGTAATTGTAAGATTTTCATACATTTACGTGTAGAGAATCGCGCGATTCTCTGTGCACGTGCGTTCGATACTGCATCGAAATTCAAAGATTAAGCAGATTACGTGTTGCGGGATGCGATTCTAAAAATAAATATGTTTCGGAAAGTTGGCAGGAATTTATCGCGCGCTGCGAACCGTGCTCTCGAATCGGATCCCCGCGAAGTGGTTAGAACACATTTTCCCGGAACGTGTGAGTCTCTCCCGAGCTTCTATGCTGCGAGAGGCCTTCGACTTGCTTACGTGCTCCACTTCGTCATCTATGTTGCATGATTCCTACATGCTTCTTCCTCTGTACGTGCGCGTTCGCCACTGTTCGCATCCGTTTCAAGGGTTATTGTGTGTTCGACTTACCTCCAATCGACCTTCTTCTCGCCGAATCCCTATCATTGCTCTACATCCTGCGCTTCTCATCCCACACTGTACTCGAGTAAAGGCGTCATCGCTTGGAAACATTCTTAAACATTGCTAGAACCATGTTTCGACTGATTCGAAATCTCTGTGTTCAGATATTTATTTTCTGAACTGTTCAGAAAAAACTGGCATCCCCTGCAAGGATCTCAAGGAGAATCAAAGAGTTTCAAAGATCGTAGAATCTTCGTTGCTCGCATAAAAGTGAAACGTTACATCCGATTGCACGACTAACGATCAGTCAAAAATTGATCGAACATTCGAATTCATCGAATTTACTTTACTTTTTACGCGTGTGTATTAATACGTACATGCGGCACGTGAGAATTGATTAGAATTGTAGAGTAATTCAAGAATGTAGGAAAAAGTAGGCTAATATTTCCCATTGAGCAAACAGTTACCAATAAGTTTCGCCGTTACTCACAAGCCACTACCTTTCGTTCGTATGAAAAGGTAACTGAATTCTCGTAAGCATTTTCCGGGCTGCGATTCAACGCCTCGTTTAATCGAGACGAATAAAAGCATACGTCGCGTCGCGTCGCGTCGCGTCGCGTTAGTGTGCATTGAAACAAGCTGACGATAGGTGTGCACGCCACTCGCGGAAAATTCATTTAAACGAGCAAATGTATTGCCAGTCGTGATTGGCGAGTCGTCTATGCGCGACGATTGCACCTGCCGCTCGAATCGAGTTTCGTTGCCACCCGAAAAGAAACACAGACGTGCGAATGTTAATTATCCGGCGTTTTATGTTATTTTATATCATTTAATCGCAGTTGAATTAATATCGCGCGACGCAAAATACTTTGGAATTTCACCAAACGAAATTCCTAATGTCGTAAAATGTAAATAACAAAGGAAAACTTCTTTTAGATTCTTTTTCTATCACTTTCGACGAATGATACAAATGAACGCGATACGTTTTCCGAGTTAACAATTTATAGATATCTAAAGAATATTTTTCACTCGTTATCTATTCACGAAATTATGTACTTATCGATTAAATTACTTAGTTACGAAACGAAACGAATAGCTATTGCCCCAATTCAGTAATCTACGTACGTGCTTCACGCTCTCGTTCGGTTTTTTTGCTATTCGTGGATTCTACAAATCGGAGAAAAAGTGTTCCCTCGAATAAAAGGAAACGTCGATAAACTTTACACTACGATAGAAAAACACAATAGCAAAGAATCGATTTACTGTTTGGTATTGTCTTTTCCATTTCAAAGGTTATACACAACCAGCAGTTACAACGAGTAACTCGAACCGCGTAAATTGAACGATGCTGTCTGTACAAAAATTGTTCGAATGTATACTATTTTTCCAGCCTATGCACTGTACAATGTGAGAGAAGTAGATGTTGCCTGTACGTTTCAGTTCAAAGTAATGAACATGGAAGCGTAAAACGTCAAGATCAACGCTGTTACCAATTAATATTAATATTGCAGGTAGCTAAACATACTTCGATTGCATAGAAATAGGTAAGGAAACGAAAGAAATCTACTATACTGTTTAATATAAGCACCGATATAGGTCAACCAAATCAATATTTATTTCCTTTATGCAACAATAATATACAGTTTGTGAATTTACATACTAATTTGAAACTTTCACATAAAACTCCAAGAAAATTCTTTCATCGACATTTTGCTCCACTTGAATAGGTATTAACGTAACATATATTCAAGTGCATTGTGTTCGCGACAAGAAATGAAACATTTGGGAACAGTTAGATATGAATGCTGAACTCGATGATCTAAGGTCTTCTTAAAACAACGTTATATTCGTAGTATGAAATTCAAATTCAAATTCACAGCAAAGTTTGTTTAAGCGAAACGTCTGTTCCCCTTTCTCGCAAGTGTGCCATTTCAATATTTCGCGCGGAGATCATTGAATAAAACAACTGAATTGAAACTATCGGGGAAAATCTGTACTTGTACAATATCGTAATTACATCGTTAATCATTACGCAGGTTCCTTTAAAAAGTGAAAAAGTGAATTCAAGTAAAAGACGACGGATTACGAATGCTCGAGGAATAAATTGGATGTATAATATTGAAACGGTTGATGAAGCTCGTTCGAATAACGTTTTCTAACGCTTCGTATTAAATCAGTCTGTGAACTTTAATCTCATATTGCGTACACCGTTCGAGAGTTTTCACTCGTCCAACATTTACTTTATCGCTTGTTTGAAATTGAAAATTTTAATTAAGAAATCGATGCAAGACTGCATTAATTAGATAAATGCTTGCATCTTTACCTCGACGCGTAATGTATTTTTCAAATTGAGGAAATTGACAAAAACGCGAGACACTCGACAAGTGTTTAGGTTAGGTTTAGGAGTCAGGTGTCTAGGCTTTTGAAGACTTTCTCCACGTTAAAAAAAAAAGAAAAAAAATAGGTTAGGTTTAGGTTAGGTCGTTTTCTTTTTTTTTTTTAACAATTAACGGAAAGCGAATAGCTTTGATTTGGATTTTGCAGACTCGGAGTACGAAGAGGAGCAGACCCCGAGGTACAGACCTGACTCTTTGGCGAGTCTTTGTCGAGCCACGAGATTCACCGAGGCAGAGCTGAAGAGAATATATCGCGGTTTCAAGGCAGAATGTCCCACAGGAGTCGTCAGGGAGGAAACTTTCAAGTGCATCTACTCACAGTTCTTTCCGCAAGGAGGTAAGTTCTACATCATGGTATAATATCTGAAAAATTTCACTACCGTTTTCCAGAGTGTCAATTAGCAACGAATTAATTCCCGAACAAGCTTAATGGCAAGACGAACCATTCCAATCGTCCAACTAGAGACGCACCGATCGACTCTTTTCACCTTGACTCTGACTCTCAGATCATTACGCGTAACACTACTGCCTTAAGCATATAAAGCATATAAATAGGCCACTAGACCATAATTTTGTGAAATTATTTTATTTATTTTACATCATTGCGAAGAAGGTACGATATGATAATTATACCGATTTATTCGATAAAAAAGAAACAAAGGAAAAGAAAAAGGTTAGGATCAACCGAATGCTATTTCTTCTTGTTTATTCGCGCGCGACGCATCTATTCACATTTAAATTCCCTCGGTTTCACGATAACACGAAGCTTGCTCGTAAAATATAAACAATAGAGCGAGAGATACATATAGGTAGTAGGTAAAGAAAAATACAAAGGGGGTGAAAGCACGATCGAATAGAGCAAATAGTTGCATGATACTTGGTTGAATGCAGATAGGTGTGTGTGTGTGTGTGTGTGTGTGTGTGTATACACGTACACAGTCACTATGATAATAAACTCCCGTATGAAAATGGTCCTGCGTTTCAGCGTTTCCCTTTATCCGTCCGTATAAACGATATTCATATCGATATTCATCAGTGAATGGTTTCCTATCGATTTCAAATATTTTCCCGCTTTCCAAAGGTTCTGTGCAACTTGCAAAAAATTTACTTTCAACTCCATCGATGACAAAGTCGCCCGATTTCATCTACCATTTCGAATTTTGCACTGTAGTTCTATCGATCGGGCGGCTCGGAAAATAACTGTGGATAAAGTTACATTATATAGAAATCTACATGCACATCCTATCGTTCTTTTAACAATAAGTGTAACAACATAACATTTCAAATGTACAATGATAATTTGCAATGATTAAAACATCATAATATAAACCATCGGTTCTCAATCATTTTCTCTTTTGTACTTGACTAGGCTTTTCACATAAGTCTCTCTTTGTAAATCAAAACTATCTGTCACGTTGTTTTTGTGTTTTTATTTCAACTCCTTCTTTTTTTTTCTTTTTTAGTGTTTCTCGCCATTATCAATATTATATTCGCGTACCACAGATTGCTGGAACTGCTGGCACAGGCCATAGGACATAAAGAATTTTAAGCAAGATAAGTTTAATTTTGCAAAACATCAAATCATCATTATGAAAATTTTGCTTTTAACGAAAAGATTGTAGTTGATCGCACTTTAAGCAAGATAAGTTTAACCTTATGGAACATCAAATCATTATTATGAAAATTTTGTTTTTAACGAAGGGAATACTTGATCGCACTTTAAGTAAGATAAGTTTAACTTTGTAAAACATCAAATCATCATCGTGAAAATTTTGCTTTTAGCAAAAAAGAATACTTGATCGCACTTAAAGCTTAAATTTTTAACATCGTGTATTCTCTCGTACATACATATCTATGTAACTATCGATTTCTTGCTACGTGTATATTTATATTTATATACATATGCATATTTCAGAGTAAGGGATACGTTGCTATATTCAGAAAGCTGTCCTAAAACTGTCACTGCAGTTTTTGATTGACGGATCAATTATCTTCGCTTTAATTAACGCGTGTCAGCCACTGTATGTATTACAGAAAGGGAGTAATTAATCTACATTCTAGAAACAACGCTGAATCGAAACTCAGTTATTACTCCGCTGAAATATTTTTTACTTCGTCTGATAGTCAGTATAGACAATATCGCGGATAATGATTTCGCTACGTGTGAAACATTTAGGTGGCGAAGAAATCGATAAATTGAAAAGATGATGGCAGTAGAGATTGTAAAAAAACCGATCAAATTTTAATTATCTGTTATTTAAACATATAAAAATAAAACGTTAACGAGTTAAATAGATTAACCGGTATTATGACAGTTTTCGTCGTCTCGTGGGAAAACTGGCAAATTCGATTTTAAAAGAAAGCATTGAAAACGTTCGTTTGACCGATGAAAAATTTTGAAAAATTTTTGGAAAAATTACCTCTCGAAATGTAACCCAATTCCTGGTAATATCGATTGTACCAAATTTTTGTCGATAACGAGCACATATGACTAAACCATCGTTTCTTGTACCGCATACACGCGTACACGACTTTCGATCCCTTGACAGCGACAATTTTTCTTCACCAACGGTTTTATGGCTGAGTGTTGCATGTCGTATCGAAACCGTCATTTGTTTGTCGTTCGATGTGCGAAGAGGAAAAACGAAAATTTACGGAAATTTACGGAAAATAAAATTGAAAATTGAAGAAGAGATGTTCGCAGAAGTTCTTACCCTTGTCGACGAGATTCGACAAATTACATCGATTAAATATTATCTCGATAAATATTAGAAACGAGTATTAAAGTTGTAATCTGAATTTTTTCACTAAAGAGTAAGTATTTACACACGTATGTAAGTATATTGTTGGCAATAAAATTGATCACTATGCATATCTAATATTAACTCAGTAATTTGCCTTTGTTATTTTAACGATATACATATAATAAGGTATATATATATATATATATATATATATATATATATATAAGACTATATATATGTAAGACTGTCAGAGGAAAAATGATCTCTATGCATCAAAATCTTCTCAATCGCGTTATTCAGTAACTGTCAATTTTCTATGGAAAGATACAATATAAAGACACACGCGTACACGTATATACGTTTGTACATGTTGATCATAAGTCTACTCACTTACATACAAGGGTGAAAAGGATCAAACGCGAACACCTATCCCTGCTTCTTATCAAAGAGAAACATGTCTGTACTTATCTGAAACTCCTCAGGCGTTTTCGTGGATGCAAACGAAATCCCCATGTATATACGTCCATGTACGTACCTGTATGTACGTCGGTGCAATGAAATGAAATTTCATATATCTTTGAAACTGTCCGAGGAAACTGTCCAATGACAAAAGCATCTCCGAGATTCGAGTCGATAGTCAAAAGTCAAAGAGGTGAATTGCGACGAGACAACACCGATTTTGCTGAATAATGAATTTTCGCTGCAATATTGCTTACGGCTTGCAGCAATATCCTGTAGCTTCTGATCCCTTCTAACCCTGATTGTGTTTATATATATATATATATATATATATATATATATATATATATATATATATATATATCTATTGTATCGGCTCCAAAGTGAATTTAATAATTTACACGTGAAATTTTGCGACGTATGCAGAAAATGTTCCGTGGTTGGTTAAATTAATTATTTCGTAAAATCTGACCTTAATAACGTGATTAAATTGGCTGTGAAAAAAACGTGACGTGTTCATCATTGGTTAAAAAAATATGAATAAAGTATACAATATAAAAAGAAAGTACGTTGTAAAAAATTTGTACGTTGTAGTTTCTCGAGTTAAAACTCGTGTTATTATACACCATTATTTATTTAAGAAAAATGACAAATTAATAAATTCTCGAAAAATGGTTAAATTCTCTTTTGATATTGAGCTAAAGCAAAGCTGCTTTATACAATGTGGTTCTACCATGATAAACAGGAAACACGTACAAATATGAAAGAACGTCAGATGAGGCAAAATGTAAGCGAGAAAAGTTAGTATTGTTAGCATTCGATAGATGTGTGTCTCTAAAAGAAACTCACACGACGAATCCTTGAACGAAAAATACTAGTTCCAAACTTTTAACTCTCTTAGTTAGGAAAATATTCATTGCTTCGACGTTATTGTTCTCTCGAAAGCAAATCAAAGCCGAACTTACTTCATCGTTATTTCTGTATATTCTCGTAGAATATTGATATTATTGGTATTATTCTATTAAAATCTTCTGTTGACGTACCATGTACGTTTGAAAGTTTCAACAATTTTTATCATACAGAAAAATAACAAGAGTATTTACGAAATCAAAGAAAGAACGAGAAAGGATGAATTCATTATTTTTAGTCGTCGCTCGTCGAAACTCGCGACACTTGCGTGGTTAACGCAGGTTACAAAATTAATTTCTGATTTTTATCGTGCCACTAATTGTGAGTAATGATGTTGTATGTCTGTCTGTCTTCCTTTGGAAACCCAATTCGTACAAGCTCGACAACTTGAACGGGTTAATCTACTTTACCCCGGCCCCTGTGCTTGCACAAGGGTCCCACTGTGATAATTCGCTGGAAGGAGCCGAGTACTAATTTCTAGGCGAATCCTTTCAATTCAAGCGGCACCTCCGAGATTTCTGCTCAAGTGAAGATGAAGCTGACATTCCTTGACCTCTACGAAAATCTCGTATACGTATATATCAAATCTAACGCTTTATCTTTGCAATTCAATATTTTATTTTATCTTGTTAAATTTTTATCAAATTTTTATCCTTTCCAATACGCGAACAACTGAATTTGTTCAACGCCTAACGATCAATTTTTTTACGAATTTTCATAATTTTTTTTTTTTTAATTTCAAGCATAAATCTCTGATTTAACTCGCATACTTGTACAGAACAAGCAAGAGTTATTATTTATATAGATGGGAGGAGAGTCAAGGGTTTATTGAGACAATCGTTCTATTGGTAGACGTCCAAGATTATTATATCATATCATAGTTAGTATAATACAATGCTGTCAAGGGTTTCCTCTTTCGTAAACTTTCTTTAAAACTGAAGTAAAGTTAACATTGTTGGCGTAAAAATCAGTTAATCAATTATAAGTGATTTACGTCATAATAGATATCAGGTTTAAATATGTTCAAGTTAATTCTCCGCTAAGAGGAGACATTTCCAGGTTAGTGAAAAATTTATTAGGAAAGACGTTTGTCTCTGATTTATCTTTTGCGACCTTTACTTCATGGGTTATCATTTTTAGGTTACATTTCTAAACATAGAAAATATATTACACGTACATATTATTAAACGAAAAGGAATGTTAATTAAAAGAAATGTTAATAGATATGGACCAATTTATATTAAAAGAAAATAACAATGAGTTATTCTTCGAAAGTATTCTACTTGACGTAGGTTTGTTCTTTACGATAAATTGCCATTGTACAAATATATATATATGTATTGCGTATATTTCACGAACATAACTAAAATCTCTACTTTTATTTTCATTTTCCAGCCAATACTAGCCAGTACGCGCATTACGTTTTCAACACGTTGGACCAGGATCATAGTGGACTGCTTAGTTTTGAGGTACGTGTGTTTGGTCTAGCGTGAAGTAGCGATGAAACTGCAATATCAGACTTACAATGCGATAAATAGGACTTTCAACCATGAGAGTGTTACGTACTTTGTAAACATTTCGTTTTGTTCTCGGCGAAAGTAGAATGTTCAGTAGATTGATGGATGTTTTATGATACATACATATATATATATATATATATATATATATATCCCCCTGCTCGTACGTTGCATTGTAGCTGCAATATGTTGTACTGCAACTCGCAATGACCAAGGTTTAAACATTGTTCATGCATCGCCAGCTGGAGCAAGCTGGTTTCAACATTGCACATTCATCACGCGAATTATTGTCGCCCTCTTGTACAATTAGTCGTTCGCACGATTCGATTGGCAAGTGTACCTCGAACAAATATTCGGCGGAGATTAGCCATAATTGCCAAGTAGGATGCCAATAACGAGCAACATAGATCTAACTAAGTTTTCCAATCGATCGATAGCAGAGTTCAATCAATCGGTGATTTGTGGTTAATTTGCGGCTCGTCCCTCCCCCATTCTGTTTATCATTCTCGAAAATCGAGAAATAAGAAGGGCAAAGAGAAGTCGTTCGCAGATAATTACGTAGCTAACGTAATTATCTCTCGAGGCTTCAGGTTGGAAACGTACTTTGTGTAATTAGACCTCGAGAGTTGTCCGAACCTCACACACACACACACACACACACACACATTACACTGCCTTTTTACACAGCCGCGAAACATTTTCTCTCTCGTTTTCTCTTGTTTTTCGTTTTCTTCCGCGCGCGCGATGAAGTTTCTACGGTAGCCTTTGACGTACAACCTTCCTTAATTAACTCTTTTTATCAGATTCCATTTTACCTACCACATACCGCACGCGCGCGCGTTTACAGAACAATATAAGTCAAGTTTCGAGCATGTTTCCTTTTTTGTTCGTGGTACGACAGTGGTCGACAAACGACAATTGTCTCTTAATTGTGATACGTCTCAACCATAAAAGGCTCCGACACGTGGAATTCTGTACGTGTAAATGTGTAATAATTCGACCGTGTGTATTTTTAAATCTACTGGCAATATTATTCGTTTTAATCGAAACGTATATATCGCGCGGTGATAGCTTTCTTTCAAAGCAAGCAAAATTGCTAGTAATTCTCAATCGTTTGTGAAGAAATAAATAATAAAATTTGTCTTATTTTTCTCGTATCGCTCGTTAAAAAAAAAGAAAAAAAAAGAAAGAAAAGAAAGAAAACGATCCAAGTGTTGTTAATGCAATCGCGCACTACAGCTTTATAACTGTCGATCGATAGTTTCGTTTGAATTTAAATAAGAGAAAACAGGTGCAAAAGTTGAAAAGTCAAAAAAGTGAACTTCTGATTACGAGAAAGAACAGGATATAAAAATATTACGTTTCGCTACTAGATCTCTTCGAAGGAGAGCCTTGCCAACTTTCCAGTGTCCAAAGTGTTTTTAAAATTGACGTGCATTATCTTAACTCGGACTGCCATTGATCGAACAGTTTCGTCCGGAACAAGTCGAAATCAGACGAAATCGTATTACGAGCTCATCTGAAAATCTGCATACGCGAGTAGATTACGATTGTGATACTTTTTCCATCTTGATACGACATGATTCCTCCATCTTCGGCTCAATTCGTCTTTGCTTTCTATACCGACTTGCTATCTTCTTTGCGAGCAACGAAAAGAATTGGTTGAGTTTTATCGCATTATTTTAAGAACTGTCAATGTGCAGTGGTGGAGAGAAAAGATGAATTCTATACCTTCGATTTGATGGAAAGTAAATCAATGTAAAGTAAATCAATGCGGCAAAATTGTTTTTGACCTTGGTCGACAGATCCATCGTGTGTACATATACGTTTTGCGTTAAAACGGGATATCGTATCTTGGATCAAGAAATTTTTTTTTAACTCGCGTCAGATAACATGGAAATGTCCGTAATTAAATTCTCTCTCAGTGCGTTTTATCCTTGAAGCTTGATCGAAATCGTGTTCGAAACGTTTCGGATCGCTGGGGGTATAATCACCAAGACCTAAATCAACAATCGCTATTTATTCCGGCGGGCATCGTTGTTTGCGATTAGGAGTTGTAAACGTATCTCCTATATTTGTGAACAGAGCATTCCTGCTTCACCGTTGTAATGCTTACTTACGTTACAGGCTTATTTGCCTAACACGTTCCCGCATGGAGCTTTGTTCAAATCGACAATTAATCTCCGCTATTATGCTCGTTGCGCAGGGAACGAAACGAAATTGACGGAAACATTTTTTCTTTTTACCGCGTGTTTTTATCAACCACGGCATCACAATCTTATACCTGTGTTAGATTTTCTATCGAAAAAACGTTTCATAGAACAAAAATCTAAAGTGGCATAGGTCAAGTGAGGATCGTGAGGATCGTGTCACAGGTTCGCCTTCTCCTGATCGTTGACCGAAAAAAGTGTCGTTCAACGACGCTGTTATAATTCTACAAAGCTACCATCAAATGGGACAATGTTTCGTCATCGAGAAGACTATTACCGTGAAGACTTTCTCAGTGTAGATATTAGATACGCGTATCAGTGTTGTAGGAGTATTAAGTTGCATTAATCTTCATTTACATATACCTACTTGTATAGATTACTGCAAAACATCCATCTACTTCCATCTGGATTCTACGATCCACAATCGAAAATTTATTATTCGTTTAAATAGCATATCATTTTTTGAACAGGATTAAAGAGAGACAGAGAGAGAGAGAGAGAGAGAGAGAGAGAGAGAAAATACTCGTTCGAAAGCTTGTCACTTGTAACTGTGCCTCTTTCGATGCTAATTTCATCATCGGTTTCGATCAAATCTATCCATGGAAAATCAAACGTCGCGTGTAACGAGTAGATTGAAGTTTCGTCGCGTGGAAACGAACGACCTTTGAAAATTGTTTGCTTCCGAGCCGGGTGAAGTGTGTGTCTCGGGTGCAAGCCCGAGCGTTGAATAAGTATCTTTAACCAAGTTGAAGCAACGCACGGCACACACCCTCCATCGATTGCTTTCGAATGAAAAAACGCCGTGGTAACTCGATTTGCCATAATTGAGGCGTGCGCTAATCCAATTTCTCCCATGAACATGAACTGCAAAGTGCTTTTGGCCGTGGCGTGTACGCGGCGTGACTCGTGTACGTGGGGCGTTATTATTAATTCTTTTTGCAGTTTTCAATTACGTCGTGCCGAAGCGTCGAACCACCGAACCACCGCCGACGATGTCGAGCCCATTATTGCAAGCTTGAGCACGCTGTATCCGCGGCGGCATCGAATAAAGTGCGCGACAAATTACTTCGTTTGTCTTGGCGCGCAAAAGCAATTTATTCATAAAGCGAGTAACGACTGCCTCTGCCTCTTTCGAGGCAGTTCGTAAGGTATCGTAAGAGTTCTCCGTGACGTGTATTAAAAGACAATATATATTGTAGCACGCGCCTCTTGCTGGTAATCGAAACTTCGATGATGGCGTTCTCGTGACTGGAATAACACCCGATAAATCGAGTAACAGAAACTTTGGATCTCTTTCCGATTGCTTCACGCTTGTTATCGTTTCGTTAGCCTGTAATTTCCTCGGTGAGATCCTCGTTGCATTTCTATCGCTTGTCTTGATCCACCCCCTTTGTTTCTATCGTTCCCTTTTTTCTATTTCTATTTCTTCTTTTTTATTTTTTTTTCTTTTTTTCTTTTTTCTTTTTTCTTTTTTTATTTTGTTTTTTGTTTTTTGCTCTGCTGAAATATCGCTGCTCGAAGCTCGAACGTGTAATTTTGAATCGTAGCTTTCGCTCGCTGGTCTTTACTGACCTACTCCATGCTTTGGCACCTGCATTCTGTTCAATGATAAACGCTGATTCACCGTTCTCTCTTTCTACTCGTACTATCACCGCGTCCGGCGTGCGTATTTCCAAAGAAAAAGTAGGTCACCATGTCCCGGGGATTTCGATTGCCATTCAGTATCTTTTCCAGTAAAAATGTTGCAGTTTCAGGTTGCATATTTTCCGAACAAATTGAAATACCAACTTGAGAAGATGGAAACTTTCGTGACCCGATGTGTCATTCGTGAAGAAAGTAAATTGCCGACCATAAAAGCGCGAGCTTTTGCGCGCGTGAATTTTCCCCGTGTTTTAGAAAATTTCACCCTCTTTGTAAAACCTCCCTCTCAATTTTTCCCAAAATTCGTTCTCGGTCTACCTCTCGAACGTCACGCTCGCTTCGTTCGTTCTTTATTCTTCAACGTCGCGGAATGAAATTTGCGGCGACCGACGGACGGCTTTAATTCATAAAAAAGTTATTAACAACGCGTACTGCGATCTGCTGACCTTTGAAAAAACTGAGAAAAAACCATTGCGCGCTCTCCCTCTCTCTCTCTCTCTCACTTTTTCTCTCTAATGACAGTATGCGCTCGTATTTCAAGCCATTTTGCCAAGGTAATTCGTTGAAGGGAAGGAATTTTTTGTTAAATTAAAAATCGTTCTAGGTCGTGCGCGTACAGGCATTCGACACAATGCACGATTGTCGTTAATTGCGTATCTATTGTTGCAAATGCAAAATACACAAATTACTTTACGAACATAGGCATATATGTGGCGAATAAATAAACACACAAATGTAAATACACATACAGACTCGGTATGTGAATTTGCACAAACTTTTGACAAACGCGACAAAAAGAACAGAAATTACGTTGGTGTAGGTGACGAAAACAACGTCGAGACAACGCTAAACTGCTCGCACGATTTTCCAGCAATGAGTTTCCCACGCAGGACGAACGAATCGGCTGGAGCAGAAGCATAGAAATACACATTTACAATGTCTCGTTAAACGATAGTCGCACTTTTGATCTTTGACAGAGGCCTTTTTCTCATAATTCCAACATGGCTAAAAGCACGAGCTGGGCTCTCGTCTATTTCAAAACGGCGTGCAACGTCAATGCCCACTTTTCTTGGCCAGTGTAGTGGAAATTGCGCTCTTGCATATGCGAGAGAGTGTAGAGCGTACAGGCACCGAGCATCGCGCTGCAATCATTCTCTTCCGGCGGTACAATGGAACAGAGACGAAACCTGCTGCGAGTCACCTCCTCTACTTTTTATCGGCATTCAAACTTTTCCTGGAATTTCCACAGTAATAATTGTCGCGTCGAGATTGGAAATGATCGACTAGTGGTTCGATTCACTCGTACGCGCATCCTTGTCTTGGACACAGTAGCCGAAAACTTTTGCATTTTTGCAATCTAGAGATATATATAGATGCCTATTTTTCTTCTAGAAACGTGCAAATTGCAAATACAGAGCTCGCGATGAAAATCATCTTTGTCCATGTTTCTCTATCACTCGAGTATTTTGTTCAGTGTTTGTTCGATGTTTGTTCAGTGGATTTCAGTGCGTTAACGTGTCATTAGTTCGCACATTTGTGTTTTGGCACAAGTGATTAGCATCGCGTATTATAAATAAAAATGTATCAAAGTGGTCGGTATATTTACGAGCGTATTTGCAGCGCAAACTTGAATAAATTGCCGGGAATAAATTTCCAGTTGGTAAGTTGGCCGTCTGACATTCTTGTGCCCGTGGGACGATTTATATACGACTGACCGAAGTGAATTAGGTCCCCTCTTTTAATGTGAAAATTCGACGTTCGTGTAATACTTTGTAACAAATTGAGAGTAGACTGTAGCTTTGTTGCGAGGAGATAAAGTAATTACGATAAACGTAACTCTGGAAATAAATCTCCATTTCTTTCGATAATAAATTACTGGCAAAGCGATGAATAAGTGCCATTATTTGCTTGCAGGTCGTGAAAATCTTATTCTTTTATACTACAGAATCTTATTTTTTTATACTACAAATGGTCGTAAAAATCTTATTTTTTTATAGTACAAAATAAAACATGTGCAAGTCAGTTTGGTAAAAATGAGCACTTGCTACTCGGTATTTGTACTTGCTATTTGTACGATAAGCTCGTTTTTCCTAATTTTGGACTTGCGTTACTCGTCGATCGAGGGGCTCGTGTAACGTGTATTGTCTATCATTACTACTCGACAGTCACTTGTCGTGCAATTAAACGAGGTTTTTGCGTGTACGTATCGCTTTCGACGTAATCTCGTTCTCGCGTGAACAAAAATGAAATGAAGTTTTACAAAAGCGACCCGTTAATAGATTTCTCGGTAAGTTTTTCGTATCAGAAGGAAATAACAGCGTGCTTGGGCGATATTTCGAAAACATTTAATCACCGTTCTTTTGAACGATATCAGCGAAAACTCGTGTAATCCACTCACGACCGGATACGTACGAGAAATGGGCACAGCGAATAATTCGATACGTTTTTGTTTTCAAGCAAAAATTTCCACGCGTCTAACAAGTAAAAATCTTGTTACGTAAACGCACAGAAACATTCAGGTACTTGATCCGTTTTATCGCGTTTTATCGCGCATTGTAACAGATGGATTATTGTGCAAATCGCCAAATTTTTATATGCACCGTTTTACAAATCTGTCCTGTTCTACAAAAATATTTACTTTCATTCCAATAAATCGTATAAAGAACTACGCATACGTTGATACTCCGAATTATGTGGTGCGGTGTGGTAAACCTACAAGCATCGATAGAGAAATAAGTTTCAAATCTCAGGATAACGAGCTGGGTTCGATGAAACGATTACCTGGACGATAGAGAGAGCTGCGGATATCAATGGGTTTCCCAATTAAACGACGTAGCATTAATCGCAATCTATTATGCGTTCGACTCTATGGTATCGTTCTATCGAAATAAAGCGGTAAATCGAATTTTAACGAAAGGATGTAAACTAAAGCCGCGACAATCCATTTAAACAGACTTTAAACACTTCTCGTTCATTGATTTAACGCACTGGCGATGCTGGTTGTATATTTCCGCTTTCCATTCTCTCTGTTGTCAATGTTTCGTTCATCCATCAAGCAGGCAATTTCAGTATACGATACACACATACACACACACACACACTGAAACACTAGTATACAGTACACACACACACACACACTGAAATACTAGTCTAGCAGTATCACGATAGAACACGGTAGAGGACCAATCTTATTCGGATGTCGTAGGACTTCGTTACTGGTCTCAGCATACTGTCGCGTGGTTCTATCGACGAGAAACTCCGCTGGACATTTTCCCTTTACGACATCAATGGCGACGGTTGCATCACCAGGGAGGAAATGACGGACATCGTGACGGCTGTGTACGAGCTGATGGGGAAATTTTCTGATCCGAATTTAGACCACGAAGGCGTACGAGAGAAAGTAGATCGAATATTTCAGGTATGAAATACCTTCTCCTGTTTTTTTCATCTGTCCTCGTTCAATTTGCAAAATATTACACACGCGTATGGAGTACTTTTTTTTTTCTTTTTACAAAGTACATCGAACTGAGCTTATTGCCCATATGTACGTATTAATTCTAACGGACCGAAGCGCCAGCATGTCGCGGAGCTTCTAAAAAATCGATCAGCTACTCGATGATCTTTCGTCGCAGAGCGTAGCGGATGGACGGAAAAAGTTTCCACGGGCTTTGACAAGCTTGCTCGTTCGCTTTGGAACGAAGAGGAACGTGCAAGTGCACTGGTAAAGCAACCAGTCGACTCGAATGATGCGAGAAGAAGCCTTTCTTTATTCTTACCGACTGTGTGTCACATTGTCAGCCGCGAATGACAATGTCAGCCATGACGTACTCGTACGTACGTAGCTACTCTTGTCTACTCTTTGTCGTTTATTTCTTCCACGTCGAGTAAAAGAGAGTAAAAGACGAGATCTCTGTATCTCGTCTACGACGAGACAATTTTTCCGACAACACTACGTTTGATGTTGATCAGCAACTAGTTTTATCTTATCCTCCCTGTTATTAAGGAAGATGTTTGCTCGTCGTCGTCGGTTTTGACTTGCAACGCCATTGTTGTGTCTTTCTCGCAGCGATCTCATTTCGTATAAAAATGGAGGTGCTGATAAAGTTTGAAAATATTTCACACGGACCATTATGCCTAAATGTAAAAGTAAAGGAATTGTTAATCAAAATACTGATTATTCTCCGTGTGTGTATGAAACTGCGATATCGATCGACGATGCGATAATTTTTCATCTCCATTTCGAATGTGCTCACTGCACAGCTGGTCAAATTTACGCGGAAACGGAAACGTCGCGAATGTTAAACTTGCAACGAACTTGAATTGAGGCAAAGCTGGTACGAAATTCAAGGGGTAAACGGCTTGTTTACGGTTACCGGTATTTCCCTTTTCACATATGCACGCGCGTATATGCACAAAGAGCTAAGGCAACTAACAAACACCGGCTACCAGGGAGGATGAGTGGCGAGGAAACTAGTACGATTCTAACGTGAAATCGCATTGCAAAACATGCACTCACGTACGCTTCGACGCTGACTGACTAAATGTCCAAACTTCTCCAAACACTTTGCTGGTCTGTCATTTTAGCCTTTAGTCATTTTAGTCTTGTTGTTTCGCCAAGACTGGCGAATTTCGCGAATTTATTTTATGCAGCTCGTGCAACGTTTTAAACCAATTGCAAATCATTATTCCAACCAGAGCTGTGTACGGTACACAACTCTTACGATTGCTACTTAGTTATATAATCAAGAATAGACGCGTTGCATAGCTCGACACGCATCATTGGATTTTGCTTAGCCGACTGTGTGTATGAATTCTCGCATTTTCAACGGAGATAGGAACAAGCGGCAGAAATGCGGAATTGCCAATTTAAAGTTTATTCCTTGACGACACAAAAGAAGAAAAGGAAAAGTTTAAAGTGGTTGATATTTCGCTTTTATCGATTACTTCCCTTCGTTGGTATCCGGTGCTTTGTCCAACAGTATCTGTTGGTACTTTGCTCGCTGCTCGCTGCTCGACGTGTTCGAATATAGATTATTCTACTCTTCTTCTCTTTAATAAAAAAAAAACCAAAAAAAAAAACAGGAGTTTTATGAGCAATTGTAAAGACAAAAATACGCGTATCGTTGTTCTAAGTGGATAATAACGTGGAATGTGCATGCACGAAATAACTCGAACGATATTATGTACGTAACGATCTTTCTCGTAACATAAATAATATAAATGATATAAATACGATCGAATACGATCGAGTATGCGCTGCAAAAATGACGGATATTTGATCGTTTTCGTTTTCAAATTAAATAAATCCTCCACGGTGCGTGTGTGTTGGACCGTTGTTATTATTCGTTTCAATTGTTTTTCACTTGTTGTTCGTTTCATCGTGTCGGTCTGGAGTATTAATTTTATTTTTATGAAACGGCGAAAGCTTCGGTATGCATGGTATGCATGTCCGAATAAATCTATTCTTTTCAAAGAGTGATAATATAAAACGATATATGCGTATATTGCACGATTATTGTGTTTTACGCACAGATTAGCTACGATATTGTTGAAGAAATCGGTTGTAGAAATCCACCTAAGGATGCACGAGCGTATGGATGTGTCTGGACAATGGAAGGGAATGGACAATTTTAACAGAACGAAATAGCAAACGAGTTTGCGCTGAAACTCTGGCACCACGGTTGCCAGATGAATGATGCTGTTCCTTTTGATAGACGACAGACAGAAGGTTTCAACAAACGGGGGGCGATGATGCTTCGGGACGCGATGGATTCAATCGGTGCTAATTAATCAGGGAGAAAGCAGATATAACTGACGCGAGTTACGCCACACACGGTTCGTTATCCCGTATAGACTTTTAATTAAAAACGAGCAACGTGGGTATATAGGTGGGTAGGTATCGCGTCAGATTCATTGTTTCTGAAAACCACCTGCCCAACTTTCGATAGCTCTTTATGCTCGGTCAAATATGCAGATCGTGCTGTATTTAAAAACAGGGTCAAGCGGCTTCGATCACCTACGCAAATAAATTTAAAACGTACGTAAGAACGGACCTGTACGTACAAACTGGAGCGATGAAACGATTTTCAACGTATTTGACGATCAAACATTATCGTATCCCGATTGCATCCAAATTTTATCTTTGCATCCTATTTATCTTCGCTTGTACTTGCTCGTACGTCGCTCGTACTGTCACTGGAGGGAAACTCTTAAATGTCAATACGCGCGTTACTTATGTTATGCATGTTTGCGTTAATTTATTTTGGATTTTGAAATCGATCAAATAAAACTGACTTGATTCCTCGAGTCGCTTTGCGAAACTTCGACAGAATCGAATAATGTAAATTGCATTAAAAAAAAAAAGAAAAAGAAAGACAAACGAGAAGCGGGATTAACGAGACGTTAACATTCCAAAGTCCGTTAACGCGACGGATTAAGCCTTGAATTCTGTTCGTACCGCGTGGAAGGGAGTAAAGGAAAAAAGAATAAAATAAAGTAAAATAAAATAAAAGGACAGAAATGTTTGTGACTGTTGCAGAAGATGGACGGGAACAAAGACGGAGTGGTGACGCTGTCTGAATTTTTAGAAGCGTGTCGCGCCGATCCTGATATTTCAACGAGCATGGCAGCTTTAGACACGGCCTTCTGACACTCGGCGCGGCCACGATACTTGCCATGGACCTGAAGAGATTCTGTCGATTTGGGAATATATCGCTCAACGTTGTACCTTACCTCCTGGACCAGGGGAAAGAGTTTCCCTCAAGGTGTATTACTAGATAGACGTAGACTAGCGTCTACGTGTGCGAATTTCCAGAGTCGAGGCGTCTCTCGAGGGAAAACGATGTAGATTTTTTCCCCTGTAACTTGTTGAAACACGGTTAACAGCATAACGGTTAGTCGCGTTAAACGATCCGAATCGCGGGACAACGCTTCTACACGTGCGTTTTCGGTGTTCCACATCGCAGACGACACGCTCTAAGATCCAAGAAATGGTCCTATGAACGCGCTAGAGATTGTACTTTCGAGATTCGTAGTCCTAGTTATTCAGTATGCGTATCGCTAGATAAGAGAGGAGATTAGATGAGAGGTCATTAAGCAAAGAATAAAAAAAGAAAAAAGAAAAAAAGAAAAAAAAAGAAAAGAAATGAGATAAAGAAGAGATGAATAAAGAGAAGGAACGACGATTATTATTGACGATTGTTAGTAGTTACGAACGGAGCATGTTGGCGAACTGTTTCCGGTAGTTGATTTTTAAAGAACGCGCGCTACAAACGATGAACGAATATGCAAATTTAGAGGAAGCAAGACTAATAATAAAAACAAAGAAAATATTCGCAACGACGTGACGAATAGACGAATAAAATTTACTTTAATACAGTGCAAGTTGGTGTTGTAACTGGTCTAAGAGAAATGGATCATATTCGTATATAGCAGAACGCGTCTTGAAGAAAAAGGGAAGCAAATTTTTGCAAAACAGCGTGCCATTGAGATTTGACGTAAATTGTACGTGGCATTGTTCGTGCCAAAGTATAGTTTTATAGGAATGACACAAATAGCACAAATATTTGTGTGGGAATAATTGAGCTTAGCTTACGTTTCTTTTTACCCTTGTGTTCTTTACTTAAAAAAACTAACGTATTTCGACGAAAAGAAAGAGAGAGAGAGAGACATTTTCACTTTAGCTCATATTTTACATACATTGAAGGACACGCATGCATGGTAACATGGATTCTTAACGATTTACAATAACAACGTAGAATTTTCTAGTCTAGAGTTTTCTATGACAACCATATTTTTTTACAAAGCTATTGTTTGTTACGTGCGAGACATAGTTTTTACATTTACATTTCATTGGTACCACCCAGTCGCACAGAAATTTACGCTGCCTTCAAATGTAAACGAGGCGTTTTTCTTTCCTTTTTTCTTTTTTTCTTTTCGATTCGTTGCCAAGAGAATCACACGAGTGTTTCGTTTCATTTCACTTCACTTCATTTTTGATACCACCGTTCTTTCCTGCTACCGAGCAGGCAGGCATAGGTACCTTAGATTTCCTAATTTCGTAAAGCTTGCGAAAAGGATAAAAAATGGTTCTAGACGTTGTTAGACAATTTCGAAGAAATTGCGAATTATCGATAGATTTTTAGTTGCAAGACGAAACACCGCAGCGAGCGAAGGTTAGGTCGCTCATTCCTCGCCAGGTGTTTTTTTCTCAAAGTGGCGTCGCAAATAAAAAAAAAAAAAAAAAAAACGGGTAGCAGTAAACTCTTGAGTACGAATTTAATGATAATAAAACGCAAGAATCGGCAGAAATTAGCGAGGAATTCAAGCCGGAGAAACAAAAAGAAAACAAAGAGGGGGCAACAAAAAACGTGAAATAATTAGCGTGAGACGTAGAAAGTATGCAAAAAGAAAAAAAAAGAGAGAGAGAGAGATATCGTAAAACCCGCTGAAGCAGCTGGCCATGTTGAGAGCGGGTCTCGTTGTTTCTAGTACGTAAGCGAGTTAGATTAAGCGACATAATAAAAGTATTTATTTTTGTGACAGGTAAATGAATTATTAATCGTGGTAAGAATTTAGCTCGTAAAGACTGCGTGCTGCTAAAGAGAGAGAAGAAAGTAGAGAGATGGATGGCAGGGGAAGGGATTGAAAGCGAGAAGAAAATTGAGAATAAACGTGCCGAGGGAAGACGCGGAGGGTAGAAAAGAGTGGGCGCAAAAAAAAAAAAAAAAAAAAAACATAATGGAAAAAAATAGAAAAAAAGAGAAACAGAGACAGGGAGAGCAGAACAGTCTGTTGATTTGCGATTCGAAAGATCTTCGATCAGGAACCTACGATACCGAATTTTATTGTAATTACTAAAGTTTTGCGATGACTGGACCAAAGCGTCCGCAATGACGGGCAATGACGACTCCCGAGCGAAATATATATATTTAATCATTTTCCACATCACTGCCTACTTCTGATTAACTCGTAAATAAGATCGGTCGAACTCGAACGAACGAAACAAGACTCGCGATGCATCGAAAACTTCGAACTTCTACTACTTATTATTATACGTGTGTAGTTCGATGCGTTCCAAGAAAAGAAACGAGAAGCGAGATAATTGAGGAACCGAGAGACACAGTCACTCCAACGAATCGCTCGTCATTCGTCAAATTTTCTTTTCCATACGTACGATTATCATGGAACCACGTTACGTAAATTTATGAAACCACAGCTTCTTTTTCCACCTCCGACTTGCGTGTGTTTACATTTGTTTGCGTTACTTCGTTTTACCAGCGGTAATACGAAGAAAAGATGAAAAAAAAAAAAAAATTGCACGATGCATCGACAACAAACGTGGCTATAAAAGAAACGAAGTATCGAAATAATAAATTTCAGGGAAACGAGAGAATCCAATGGAAAGGGCAGGGAAATAGATCTGATCGGGTACGCTGATCGATGAAATGTCGAAAACAGACTCCGATTTCTCCGATTTTTAGCAGCGCCTATACATTTACAATTAGATGATAAGATTTACGTATAAAAGATGGGGCAAGCACGTCAAAGCATTGCCTCGTATCAACTCGATCACTACCGCATGTCTTTGAAGTTTCTGAAGTAAGTATAGAGAAGACAAAGGGAATGTCGTAATTACGTTATCTAGATATTTTCGAGCCCAACCAAATGTTAGAGCTAGATGTCAGAGAAGAAAGCGTGAAATGTCTCGCGTTGTCCACGCCGTTGATCGAGAATACGATAGCTCGAGAGTACGACTGATAAATCTTACCTTTCCTATTTTCCATTAATTTCCGAACGAGCTAACGACTAACGAAGTAACTTTAACTGTACGATACATGAGATGAGATGAAATTCAGCTAATCGGACAATAAAATTTCTTTAAACTTCACGGTAGCACGGCGAACGCACTGAAAGGAGGATTGTATATTGTACGCAAACTGGTACGCAGATTAACTGGTATGCGGTAACGTTATTTTCGAATTTCATTGTATCGTATATTAGTTCTATCTTATACTTGGTCAACGCGTGTGCATGCTTTCGTAACAGGTATGCGCAATACTAAACACACTAGAGCACGATCGTAAATGCATACATCATCACTAACAGTAAATTGTCTTATCTTACTCTTATAGTGTGTCTAGAGTCTCTTGCGTCTCTAAGATCCTGTATCTACGATTAGAAAATTTGATCGATGATCAACAACTACTGCACCGTTATCGGTAGTTAACCGAAATTATATCGTATGCGTATTTAACGTCTTTTAGAATACTTTGAAAACGAGGTAACACGTACGGGAGGGGAAAGAACACGTAGGAAGATGTTGCTAACGAAATGATTAAAAAGAAATTCATACGAAATTAAAAATGAAATTGGCAATCTCCATTGCGAGTAACTCGAATCGAATCGAATCGAATCGAACAGAAATCTTCCTTTTCCATGCAACTTCGCAAGTTATTTCCCTGATATTTTTCCCAAGGACCAGAGATTGTATTTTCTAAGGAACGATCAAGGAAAAATATCGACGAAATTTTTCTTAAGTTCGTATCGACGTAGAGACAATAAGAGAACAAGTTGCATCGGAATCGTTTTCACGTGCATCGCTCTCGTCATTCTCATTCTATAGGTGCGATTCCAGATAACAAAGTTAACGACTATTAAAATACAAATAGCATCGACTTTCCTACAAGAGCCAAGAAATCATTTTACACTGTCTGTTTACACGTCTGTCTTATTTTATTTAAACTACTCGGGAACATCTTTAACCAGTTGTGTTCGATACGTTTCCACGTATTTTTTGATAATTTACGACATTTTTCTGTGAAACAAGGAGAAATTCCTCAAACGCACAGGGGGGAATAATTGAAAGTTGCAAAAAAAGGCAATATTTCACACGTATACTATAATTTCCAGTAGATATTGCATTTCATATACGAAATGGACTGTCAAATATATATCAAAGAAAGCGTCGTGTCAGAGCTCGCGAATATTGGATTGCTCAGGGCCGTTAAAGAGATGTATCTACCGTGCCACTTCTACGTCAGTTATTCTTCCCTCAACTATGTTATTCCGTCTGACTATCTCAAAGGCAGAGTCGAGATGCGTTCTTCTCTTTACGTTTTAATGCGTCTCTGCGCGGAATAATGCATCTCTCTACAAGCAAGCACTCGAGTTTCCTTTCGATTCGCAACTCAGAAAGTATCCATCAATTCTTCTATTCCATCGTTTTAATAATAATAATAATAATAATAATAATAATAATAATAATAATAATAATAATAATAATAATAATAATAATAATAATAATTAGAAACAAATATTATTATTATTCATTTCGCATTAAACTAACTATGAATAATAGACGAGTAGGTGATCAACGTTTCAAAAGAATCCAACACAAGTACAAAGAATTCACATGTTACAATTTGGAAAGCATGCAATGTAAAAATCAATGTAAAATCGATTACTTAATTTCTCTAATTAATTAATACGCGCAATGAAAACTTTTCCAATTGGCTCTACAT
Source organism: Tetragonula carbonaria (assembly GCA_032399595.1). Lineage (NCBI taxonomy): Eukaryota > Metazoa > Arthropoda > Insecta > Hymenoptera > Apidae > Tetragonula > Tetragonula carbonaria. The sequence continues at coordinate 13,481,914 of JAUCRC010000012.1, read as the reverse complement.
TGAACAATATAACGAACCGCGTCTATTTTAACGTACACGTACTGTTCGAATAGGATTCGATGATCTATCTTCTCTATACGAAAATGTATCTCCTCGATAGCTAATCGCATCTTTATCGAGAATATTTTCGATGGTACTATCTACTATTTATAGTATTGCAACTGCTGGACAGAGAAATCGAAAGGGTATTGATCCGTGTAAAGGGCTCAATGCTCCCTACCAAAAAAAAAAAAAAAAAACTCAACTAAAGCAATGAGTAGCGTTTGGAGAGTCGTTGAGCCAATCATGGTCGGTAATATGAATACTTGAAGAGAACTATATAAAAAGTAAAACAATGAAAGATCATGGCCGGGCTGTGCTTGTACTAGCTGACAGAAGGTCCAATCGTATAGTTTATGTATTCATTAAGAAGAAAATATTAATCGATATACACATAGAAATATAACGTGATTATGTTACATGGCGCACGAAAAATCGTGAAACAAGAAATATTACGGATTTGCACAGAGATGAGAATTTGAGGTTTCTTAAGCCTGTGCATTTCGCCCAATCTTTTTCTTTTCAGAATTCCAATATACATGAAATTGTCAGAATCTCTTGTTGACGATATCTTGGATTAATTGTTGACAAAATTGCTCGAAAATTGAAGATGTAACGCGATATGCGGGTTTTCAGGTGCCGTGTGCTAATCACAGCAAGTTGACAAAAAAAAAGATACTTATACGATATGTTACAAGTAAAGAAATTTAAAAATAAAGAAAAAAAGGAAAGAGAGAGAGAGAGAGAGAGAGAAAATGACAGAGAAAATAAAAATATTCATATGACGATATATTTTCGGTGTAAAGCAAATGTATATGTAATATATCTGTGGTAAAACTACGTATGTCTTGTAGTTTTAACGTACCGGTGGAAGCGATCTTCTTTGCGAGTATTTTGAAAATTCCAAATTGCAACAAAGGCAAATATAAAACATAAAATGATTGCGAAAATTAAATACGCTAGAAATAAATCCATATTTTTCTTTTAATGCCATAAAAGAGGATGCTTCCAATCGGTATAAGCATATAATCGGACTATTCGTTTGAATGTTGATTGTTAAATGTTAGGATAGAGAATTTTAAGAAAAAAATGCCCAATCTACAAGCATCGTGCATCGGAAATATGTTTCGTTGCATGTGGAATTCCGTTATACCAGTAAAATTTTTCCATCGAAATGGAACATCGACCGTTTCTTATTTTCTCTTAAATATATACGTTTTTCGAAATTTCGATCGTGCAATCGTTTTTTCACGTGTCACGTGTGATCACTAATATCTAACTAATAACGTATGTTGTTACTTAAAGATTAATGTTATTTTATTGTTTACACATATCGTTAAAAGAATTTCTGTCATGTGTAATGTCGATTATTCTATTAAAAACTTACAATATTACGAGGCGTCTGGAATCAATACCCACCAAATCCATTTTTTTCTTCCGACAGTTCAGTTTAACATTTGTTGTTACGGTTATGTTATACTTAACAAAGCCGATCGGACTTGGCGAGTTTTGATTTTAAATGTCTCATATGTTCGTTGCAAGCTAAGTATCATGAAATGTACGGGTATGCACGAAAAATCTTCCATTTTCTTTAACAACGCGACGACGGATTTTCTTTACAAATATTTACAAGTAATTTCACTCTATTCTGTTCGTATTAAAAAACATAATAATAATAATAATAATAATAATAATAATAATAATAATAATAAATTAGTTTCATATTTCATTATCACACGAAAAGGCTAGCCTAGATTTTTAATAATCTTTTAAACTTGATGATTGACTAGTTCATCACTTGATTTCCTTCGAGATAACGTACGTTTATATTGTATTTTTACTTTTCTTAAAATAACGATCTAATACTAAAGTCGACGTTTCGCAAACGTAATGATTTATATGCAAGAAGATTATTTACAATTTCTTCAAAATACAGAGTTTGATTTGACAAGTACAATCACTGCCACTACTTATTTACAACGAAATTCACTTTTCTTATTAGAAATTTTTAACACTGCCTCAAAGAGGTAGTCGTCATTGATATTTAAAACAAAACTGGTATCAACGAATAAACTTGAGTTTACACTTGCTGAAATAAATTAATGTTTTAAAGACGCACGAATATATTTTTGGCGGTAAAATCATCGTTTGGAACGTTGCGTTCGTAGCTATGAAAAATCTTAGCTATGAAAAAGCCTATATTGATATGATTATCTTAATTAGCATTATATTATACTTGAAAGTATGTAACTATTTTATAAATAAATAGATGATCAATGTTAACTGTTTTACTTTTTATTACTTTTAAATAATGTTTCCATCAAGGACAAGGTACCATTATTGTTATACCGGAAAGAAACTATACTTTATAAAAGTCTTCACCGTTTTATTTTTTCCCATTCATAATTGTACAACTCACTTATTTCTTTATTACACTTAAAAATATGGAATAAGTATCATGAATATTTTTGTATATATCTTATAAAATTCTTCCAGTTCCTAACTCTTATTTGTAAAGTGATTTGCGTTAATTGGTAGTATTGACTAAAATGCATTATCAAATTTTACGAACAATATACTTTATATATCATCACGTACTTCAGAATGATTTCAACATGGAAACATATAGTACACAATTCCTTTCAGATATATAGATTATAATGTATTAATTAAAATTGCGTTTTCTTTATAAAAATGTAGAGCGAAGTACTACGCACTTATAGACTCTGACTTCATTTTTTCCAATAATTGTTGACCAACAAAATCCCAATATCTCCTTCTTATTGTATCATGTTTTTCAGATAATTCTTTACACAGCTAAGGTTATAATTATAAATACTTTATTACATGTAATATTAATTATTATCAATTCATTGATACGTATGCAAGTAAAAATAACAATACCTTCAGAGCATTATTAATGTGAAATATTGAATCTGGCGACTCGTCTGTTATTGGTCTCTCTTGACAAATGTCTATAATACAGGCCAATAAATGATTAACACGACACCCAGCATTATATAATTTCTCACACTTCTGCCTAACTTTTTCATTATAAGCCAAACCATTGCTGTCTTGCATCAAAATACTAAAATGCAATAATTTATAGATTAAATTACATCATTCACAAACAAAAATGGCACAGAAAACAATAATGAACAATACCCTCGCAGATAATTCCAAGCACTTTCGTTGCCTTTAACTAATTCTATTTTATCCAAAGCGTAATCAATTTCTCTGTCAATTATATTTTGCTCAAACTTGGTTGTGTTACTTATTACAAAGTAACGTTGATTCCAAGCAGAATTATTACGAATATCTTCGTTCAATAAATGTTCTGTATATTCCAACTCTTGGTCAAACAAACTGCGCATAAAAAAATGCACAAATAAAAGATCGTTATTAGCCGGCACGATATTCGGCAAATTTCTTATAGATAAATACGATGTACTAACTTAAATGTTTTTATACACCACTGACGATGCTGCCAAACGTGATAATTTTTTGCGTCAACTTTTAAAATGTTTTCTGTGAACTCTAATTCCCCGGTAGGATCTTGAAGCCATTCAACAATGAGTTTCCTATGATGCCACACTTGGTAATTTTTAGAATTATATTCCGTCAGTATATTGGTAGATTTTAATTCATCTCGTAATTCTTTGCCCAGAGCTCTAAGTATCTCTCTTCTATATTGCCATACTGTATAATTTGCTGGATTAAGGTAGATGCAATCTTCCGTTAAAGCTAGTGCACGCTCCGACTTTTCACCAGATTTCAGAATGGCCCGAAAATAGTCGTACGAGTCCCTAACTTGAAATGGTAATAAAATCTTAGTAAGCTAGCATTAAATGAAAATAAATTGATTAGTAAATATTACAATATTGGAAATGTAATTTTTTTCTCCTATCATTTGCAAATAAACTAAAAACATTCAATATTAAAACACGACGTATATTGTTTTTTGTATAAATCTAGATAATCTACATTTATTATATAAAATCTAAAGTATGTAACAGGTATTTGTTTCCTCTTTTTGACTGTGAAACAGATGTAATCAAAATAACGAACAATGCAATAGTGCATGCAGTTTCATTCTTTTATTTTATCTATAACATAATGTATACAAATATTTATAATGTATACAAATATTTATCAACTGTACTTTGCAACAAATGAGGTTAGGTGTATGGTAGTGCTTCATAATTATAAGAGTAAAATACAGATAAGACAAAACTAATAACTACTCTATAGCCATTTAAATACGACGTTTGTTTATCATTTTAAAAAATGATGTAATAAAATGCTTACATTTTTCGGAATAGGCAATTGAAACAATAGGATTAGGGCCGTCGTCCTGAGGAACAGGAATCACATCTCTCCATTCTTCACGATCCCTGTACAGTACCCAGCCAGTCTCTTCCGAACTTTCATCGGAACTTTCCATCATTTTTTATTTTCACAAAATATGGTAAAACTGAATATGAAACTGAAAATCTACTTCCACAGTTTCGTTACAATATCCAGGTTTATCTCATCAAACGTGCTAAACACTCCATTACACATGGAGAAATGTCGATGACGTGTCGATGGTTTCTGCTATCGATGGTTATCGATATTTTTCGATGACTATTGATAACTTCGATACCTCTTGTTTCACAGTCGCGAATCTATTCCGATATACATCAAAAGTATCGAAAATATTAATACGTGTTACTGCAAATCATTAGCGCCCGCGTTGAATTTCAGAGCGTACGAATTTCTACCTGTGTTTACGTTGCAAAATAATTAAATGTCTCTGGAATGTAGATGAAATTATAGGTATTTTTGATACATTTGATACAAACGAGCAATAATTTATCGCCTTCGTGTAATATTATTCAAATTTTTGCGCGATTAATTAATAACGTTATTGGACATAATGGCGCCATCTGTTGGCAAAATATTGGTGTATTACTAGTAAATTTCCAAATATTTATCCATACATTTTATGGGTCATAAAGAAAGAAAGAGACATAAAGAAAGAAGCAGAAGCTCTGATTAAGAAGATGTAATTGTAAAAGTTTGATTCATCCTCGTAATTAGTTTTTTTCTCAAATGAAAATTGAATCGATTCGTCGGAGCCTGAAACATTAGCGCCGCGTAGCGATGAAACCTTAGAACTAATTGCTAGTCTAATCTCCGTCCTTATTACACACTATCGCGTTCCTTGTCTACAGACAAGTGAGGTGCTGCCATCTATCCAAGACGAAAGGTGAACGAAAAATAATTCTAACGAGAGTCGACAAATGGCAGCACTTTGTTTCTCCGTAAACGAGAAGCCCGATGTGCGACAAGGAGAGCAATAGAGTAAAACGGAGACAGAGATAACGTTTAGTTCCACTTTTGCACCGCTACGTGTCGCTAGCATTTCAGTGTCCGCTGAATTGATGATCAAATGTTCATTTGCAAGGACTAATTAAAAAGATTAATTTGTGAATTTCTGCAGTTGTGCTTGCCTTACCAGACTCCAAACTTTCATTCTATATCCGACTGGAATGCACGTGTGATGGTTTATAAACTTTGCTCAATATGTACGTAAGAGTCATCAATTTGCACACTTGATGAAAAATCGTCGAACTTTGTAAAGAAAAGACTTGAATCTTTGGTTTCAATGAAGGATTTAGTCACGAAAAAGAATTCTGCAGAAGTGTCTTTAAAGATGTTTGAATTTGCAAAATTTTCGAGAGAAAAGTCTGTCTTGACTTACCTCGTTTCAAAATTATGTAGAAACATCCTCGAAAGAAATTTATGCTTTGTCGTTTTACGATATTGTTTTTTACAGAGTTTTTTTACAACAGTTTAAAAATTATCGACAATCTTTTCGCTCGGCACAGTGTTCTCACAGATCGATGAGAAATTACGGAGTTTTGAGTTGCTGTAACTTATTAAGAGTAAGAAAAGATCATGGAACACTGAAATTGGGCACATCTCCTATACTAATTCGTTTCTTTCAAATATCATTTTGAAAGAAGAAATTTTAGAAATTCAAACGTTCCCGAGGACGTTGGAAAATTTTTAATTAAATGCGTAAGAAGAAATTTTACGAATTCAAACATTCCTGACGATGTTGGACAATTTTTAATTAAATCGTCCATTCAACCAAAGATTTGAATCTCTTCGTTACAGCGATTCCTTTGAAAATTTGTTGTGCAATTTTTCTTACAAGATTATATATATATATATATATATATATATATATCGATAATTTTTCATCGAACGAACAGAACAAGTATAGTCTACACTCACTTTATATAGGCGGATCAACTGTTTACTTTTTAGTGACTAAAAAAAGATTGATCTGCATATGGTATGCGAAGAAAGGAGGAGGAGAAAGAAGAAGAAGAAGAAGAAGAAGAAGCGCCTGCCGCGCTTAAGAACGGGCTTTGTCGCGACAGAAACTGTAACTGTACAATTATACAGAGTAGAGACTCGGTCGGTGGCTGGTGGCTGGTGGCTGGTGGCTGGTGGCTGGTGGCTGGTGGCCGTTTGATGGAAGGCGGCAAATTCCAGATAGTAACTGTCGCCGGCAGAATCATCGGTCAGCGTAGAAGGAAGGCATTTAATACCCTTTAGCGAGCAGGCAAGAAAGTGCAGCTCCACGTACACAGGACAGTTAGCTTGGCTACTTGCACACCGAGAGCGGCCTCGACCATCGTAAGAAATTTATACGGCGCGGTGCAGCTTGCGGCTTGCTAGCAATTGCACGGTCACCCCGTCGCGTCGCTGTGAGTTGGTTGGGTGCTTATCGGATGCTGCGTCAATCGACGACCAACAACCACAGCAACAGCAACAGCAACAACAACAACCGATGTAACGCAACGGCGGCGGCGGCGGCGGCGGCGGCGGCCAATGGAAGGCGGAACGTGGATCGTCTCTACTCTCCGGGATCGAGAATTTCGTCCTTCTCAATGGTTCCGCGGCGACGTTGTTCTTTTCCATGGTTTTTATCGCGACCTCGGTGCCCGCTGTAATTCGACAGACTCGTTTAGCGACTCTGGCTGCTGAAAACGGTTCCTCATCCGGGAATTTATGGCCAGATTCGGATCGTTTAGCCATCAGTTCGTGAAAGATGAGCGTTCTTTGACTCATTTTTTCCTTTTGCTCCTCATATTTCATATTTCAATGGCTGGTACGAACTAAACTTTTTCGTTCTTTCTCGCACGCGCTTTCGTACTTTCTCAGCAAGAGATGCTAGAAAACTAGTAGAATTAGTAAAAGGCCCGCACTGGATGCCCGCACAGACTCTGTACAGTTGTATCTGCAAGTTGATGCAGCTAATCGAAGCCGCATGGGAATAACGCCGAGGAGAAAAGCTGCGAGCGCGTGAAAATCGGTTGGCACGAAGGTGGCGCGACAAAGTAACTGTCCTGTTCGCGTTCTATAGAGAAGGCACGAGCACGTCCCGCCAGGTGAAATATCATACAGATGTTAGAAAGGGAAAAAATGGGCGGCCTGACGGGTGGCCGTTTGTGTTAGAACGGTAAGGCAGTTGTAAAATATTTAAGAGTCATCCGGGCCGGTTCTAGAACCGGAGCTAGGCACAATGTGCTCCGTGATCTTTTTTCACGACACTTCACCATCCACAATGACAGTGGGCTGGCTCTGAACGGTGTGTCAAGACTCTAGTCAATTCTTTCAAACTGCCTCTGTTTCTTTCGTTACGCCCGACTCTCGATGTTGCCGGTGGAACGAATAAATGCCGACTAATTGTAACTGGTTCAGGTAACTGGTTGCCAAAGAGAATCCAAGAAAATATCGCAACGAGATATGGTAAACGAGAGACAGACGGTGCTTCGTAATGGAGATATCGGTGCCTCTTTTGGTAATTAGTAGACAAGTGCTGCAATAAACACGTTTTATCAAACGTCAACTCGTCAGCCGAAGTAGATGGGGATTTTCCCGTATTCGGGAAATGATAAAAGGTGGGCAGCTGATGGTCCGAGTACCAGGTGGATCGAAGAAGAGAATCGTGGAAAGGCACGTGTCCTGCGGCGAATGTCGGAGAATTGGTCTCGTGTGGAGACGGCAATTGGCAATTTTAAACTATTCGAAGCTATTTCTATCTGGCACACAGCTGTAACAAGATTACAAGCAGGAAGAAAGTTGGCTCGTTTGGTTCGGAGATGCTTGCATTGTCCATTTCCTTTGGCCGTAAAGTTGTTCGTCAACGTCGTTGGCCGAATCTGAGGAACGCTAAAGAGAAAAATCTGAATTATTTCGCGCGCGCGCGAGTGATGCAAACGTTCGATCGAACGACACGCGGAAACGTTGATGATAAAACGTACGAAAACGGCAGAGGGAAGTCGTACGCGTATTGTAAAAAGTGTACGCGTTGGAAAAATGGTTGACAATTGCGGCAAAAAATGCGGTAATAAGGGTAACAATTATCATAGTTGTAAACGTCCGCAAACGTTCGTTTAGCGGACGTTTCATCGACGCGACGCGACGGCTCGTTCGTTCGAGGGATGATTTACAGATGGTGGGTTAAAATTCACGACGCGCGGCGCGGCACGGCGGTACATCGAGGAGAACCGCGAGAAAGGAATGCCGATGCAGGTTGAGCTAGGCATTGACGGTTGACGAGGGCATTAAATGAAAGAGGAGAGGAGGACGTTGGAAAGAGTGAGACGAACGTTGTAAATTAATGCCGGGAGACTCTTTAGCTAAATTAATTGCGCCAATGGTAATTACACTTAGAACGCGCCGGTCTGCTCGCATCCTGCTTTAAACGGTGCTAGCACTTCTTTCATGAGTTGTTTTCTTACCTTGGCCGTCTCCTCTCATTTTGTTGCGAGAGTGTAGCGCGGAGCAGCCTCTCTTTTACAACGACGTTGGACCGTGTGCCAACCTGTTGGCACGATAGCCACAGTCTCTCTCCATTGACTCTCCGTACAAGCGTGAAACACGTGTTCGCACACGCACAAATATAATTAGCTGGACATTTTTGCGGAGACCGAGGCGATACAATGTTCGTTCGCCTCTTTCACTTGGCGACACGCATACCACGCAATTGTATTTGCCATTTGCCGTCGCGTCGGCAGGTAGGTTCGCTCTTCAAGCGAATCAAACGTGTTCTGCTTTTCTGCTCTGTCTGCGATCCACTACACTCCACAGTTCCCATAGTCCTTAACGCGATCAACTGTCAACGTTCTTCGATTCTTCACGACTTCTTCTTACGATTTATCGTAATTTTTCCTACGTTTTTTTAGAGAAGCAAATGTACCTCGAGAAAAATCATAAACATCGTAGATGGCATAGACAAAGGATGTAGTTGCAGGTTCCACGCAAGAGGAGAGGAACCCTCTTCCCTTGGAGGAAAGGGAAGAATCGCAGAGACGGAGCAAAGCTCGGGCTTTCTCAAGCTGTGCTGTTTGTAGGTATCTGTAGGTAACCGGAGGAAGATGAAGGCGGGAAGAGAGAACAAGAGAGATAGAAAGCTAAACAGATAGAAGAGGAAACAGGGGAAAGAAAAGAAGACAAAGAAAGGAAGAAAGAAAGAAAGAAAGAAAGAAGGAAGGGAGAAAGAAAGAAAGAAAGAAAGAAAGAAAGAAAGAAAGAAAGAAGAAAAGAAGAAAAGAAGAAAAGAAGGAAAGAAAGAAAGTGAAGAAGGAAAAGGCGATGGTGGTAGGCGGAGGAGGGAAGAGAAGGACCGTTTGTCGGACATACCTTGGGGCCACCCTGGCGTCTAATTGCGTGTAATGCACTGCCGACTTGCCAGGCAGAGGAGTTGCCGCCAGAGGAGAGGCCGGTGAAAAACTTGGGTCGCGCAACGGCAAAACCCTGGCGATCGCGAGGACGCGGTGCTATGTCCGGCACGCTCGGACCCACACGACGAGGATGATCGGGACACGAGGTGTGCTGCTTGCTGCTTGCTGCTTGCTGCTTGCTGCTTGACGACGGCCAAGCGGGGCCGACCGTCTTCTCCGGCAGGAGAAGCCTGCTGCCCTTTCCGCTCGACTCGCATCCTAGCCCCTCGTTGCTTGCAATCTCACCTTCCAATTGCTAAAATGAAGACGTGTGCATTTAGGTTCGCGCCGATATCCGCTCTCGCAGTTGACATTCTGATCAGAATCATAAAAGTTTTTCTCGTAAATGTACGACGTGTACGAGAAAAACTTTTTACTTTGTCTTGACAAAAAGCAAAAAAATCTCAACACCCTCGTGCACCAAAGGGTGTAGAGATTCGTAAATACTATAATATAATGTGTTATGGGTATCTACCGTAGTCGTCGCGTGAAACGACTAGACGGTCGTCCGTCCGATCGTCGGACAATCTCATTAATTTTCATACGATGGCGCTTAGCGTTTCTACAATGTCCGATGATTCCGATTTGAAAATGAGTTTAAAAGGGGAGGTGTGGTCCGAAGGATTCTCACAAGGCGGCGTCCTTTAATCGCGCGGCCATCTCCTCGAGGCTCGAGGTCTGTTCTAAAGAACCTCGGTGGGGAGTCATCCGGTAGGGCGAGAGACACGACTACGACGGCGATCATTTAGCGTAGCTAAGATCTGTCGGTGGAAGTTTTTTGTCGCGACAGCTTATTATGAATAATGATTTATATCTGGTCCGAGGCAGGGTGTTCCCCTCTACATATATCGAGCGAGCCAGCCGCGGCTACAGGGTCGAAACAAAGACGGATCGAAGGTGACTGCCGACGGAGGAACCGAGACAGACCGAGAGGGGTTAATAACGGTCGCGTGTTGTAATACCAGCCATTATCCACAAACCAACCGCCTAACAAGCTACCTGCTAATAATACACGACCACGCGGCACACACGATCACGCGCGTCATCTTTTTACTTGCGATTCCCCTCGAATTTTTGTCATTGCCATACCTACTACTAATAATCACCGCGCCGCTACGGTAGTTCGAGTCGATCGATCGATCGATCGATCGATCAATCGCAAGATCGAGAGAGCCGCGATCACGATTACGATTTGTCCTCTGATTTTCTCGCTTTTAATAAAGAATTACGTTACCGTAGCAAAACGTGCGTCTAATTTGTTCACGTGTTCGCTTCACCTTCGAAAGTTAGAGACGGAGTAAAGAAAAGCAAAGACATCGGAGAACATCGATCGGCATTTGTACAATTCATTTTTCTAAATATACAGTTTCGATTAAGATACCTTCCTTCTCCATGATGAACTGATCTAGTTCCTCGAGTTATTCCTCGAATTAACGTCTTATTCCTCGAAGACAGGAGAGCACAAGACAAAGGGAATCGTTTTTCTTAGCGTAAGAAGGCAAGTAGACGGCTAAAAAGTTCCGCGCAGAAAGCTAGCTCGCAAAAGTCAATTAGCAACGGAACAATTATATCCGGTCGGATGGATTCGCTTCTAATCTCTGCTTGCATTGCCATTGCCTTCCTTGCACAACTTGGCTTCGTCTGACCGTTCGCCTAGCCAACGATCCACCACCAGCGAAACAATCAACCGAATAAAGAGAACGACGGTCGCTTTTACGAGTTGCGAAATGACAAGGTGCAACTTATCGCCGCCTTTCCACCGACAGTTTTCGGTCGCTTACTAATCCTTCTTCGTTTTTTCTTTTTTTTTTTCTTTTTCTGCTCTGACGATGGGCAGAGATTTTTTTAAGCGCTATTTAATGCAACTCGGCCGAAGTAATTGCTGGCGAGAGAAACTTTTACCTTTTAGTTGGACGAACAAATGTACAGCTAGCTATTCTACGACGAATGACTTTTGCAATAGTAAGCAGACTGCGAATAGATATTTACGTAAATATCGAATCTTTCTATCCAGAATTGAAGGAGAAGCACAACTTGAGAAGAGGTCGCGGTTGTGTCTATTAAATATCAGAGTTATCTTCTCTGTATTCGTAAGTAATTCTTTGCGCGTTGTTAGAAAGAGAGAGGAAAAAAAAGTGCAACAAGCGAGAATAGTTTGACCAATGACCATTTGTTCCGCCGATCGATCGGCAGTCTTACCAGAGTTGGAGTTAGCTGCGAATGCTCGGTTCGATTTTTACTCGAACGAATAAACAAACTCGCTAGAAATCGATTCGTTCTACCGGGAGAGAAACAATGTAAGTACTTGTTTCTTTTTATAGCGAGCACGGTCTGCCTCCATCTATGCGTGTGCAGAACGGATCCGTTGGCTGGTCGGATGCAATTACGGATCGGGGCTGGACCGAGAAAAACACCCAGTGCATCGCTTGCTAATTACTGGAAGGGAAGAGAAGAGGAGAGAAGAGAAGAGAAGGGAAGAGAAGGGAAGGGAAGGGAAGGGAAGAAAAGGAAAGGAGAGGAGAAGAGAAGAGAAGAGAAGAGAAGAGAAGAGAGGAGAAGGAAAGGCAAGGGAGGCTCCAATTTGCTACTAAGTTGTCTCGACGAAGGGCGGAAGCGGCACGAAGCGGGTGTGGCACCGCGGGTTACCGATCGCGAATTGCACGCAAATCTTTACGAATGTCAGTTTAGAAGGGAATCGATCGAAACACGACATATACCTACGATTCGCAATTTTATTCCGATGAAAACTTTGAGAAACAATACCGAGATCTCTGCCCTACCGAGAGAATCGCTACGAGAATCGCTTGCAAACAGGCTTGGTTTATATTTATGGTATCGCAGTTAAAATACTCGTCGTTGGATTACATATTTAACACGTGTTTGCAAGTGCGTGTATTTCATAGATATCGATTAGTCGATCGCTAACGCTCGAACGCGAATGTGTCGACATAAATAGTTTCAGATAAATAGCGTAATTAGAAGCGAGGAGCTTCGGAAGGCATGTTGATAAGCGTTGATCAGCTCTGATTTCGTAAAGATGTACGAGTAAGATGTACGATTGGCGAGATTTCAGAACACATAGATGGCATACAGATGATGGTTGATTTCGAGGACGCGGGGTCGGGACGTGGAAAGAAAGAACGTGGTGGGTGCGAGAGTCGAGCGGGTAATCGAAAATGCGATGCGAGTGCCACGCCGGCGGTCTTTGTCGGCAAGCCTGCACGAAAGCAAATGCAAAAGGCATGAATGCAGTTGAAACGGCACGAGCCGGCACAAAAGGCGTACGGTAGAGAACGACGTCTGCTGACGCAGACCGAGGCTTCCTCTTTGGCCAGACTTCCTGTCAGAAATGATCGTCGCGATTCGCGCCGTTCTAACTAACCGTTCGGTTCACTCCCGACCTCTTCCGTCGCTTCGTTCTCCATCAGCTACACTGCTGATTTCATCAGATCAAACATCAAACAATGCCATCCACTTTGACGACGTCATTCCCTTTTCTCTTCCGTCGATTCTTTTTCGGCGTTTTCCCGTTCAGTTTTCATCAGTGATCCATCATCTTTCCATAGGTGCGCGTTTCTTCGTTCAGTTGCACAGATACGTACTTCTGCATCCAGAATAAAGCTTGCCAACAAACGCATCGATGAATGAAAGCTGAGTTCACTCACTGAGTTCATTCATAAACGGCCCAGAGTTTTTCAATAAAGTCGTTCGACTCGCTCGAGCAAGTCAGATTTTTCTCTTTGTAGATGTTCCGTTAATTCGATGTAAATGACGATGTGATCACGGTAGGTGGTCGAAGATGGAGGTGTGGGAGTCGGTTTCACGATGCCGAAAATCGCGACATCTTCGACACCGCGTCGACATCCGGAGGAAGACACCTCGGTTGCGCATGTTAATTATGCTACTTGGCGATGCTAATTAATTCTTCTAATTAACTAGGCGGCGCAGAAACGCGCCGTTAACGTCTTTCGTTTATATATACGTATTATGTATAATGTGGCACATGGACAATTTTTATATACCTGTATATTTCTTTGCGTCACGTTGGTCTTCGATCGTCGTTACATACGTATGTAAATTCGTCAACTCGATCATCAATGAATATGCGCATACATCTAATATTGACCATTTCTACTGACGCTAATTTTTTGAATATGTCTCGTGTCGCTTTCATTAATAACAAATACTATATCATATTTACATTTGCGAAAATTAATATCGTCCCTGTGTAAATTCGAATTGAAGAAACTCTTGATCGAGAAATGATTCGTTTAACACAAATTGAAACATAAGTACGTGGATATTAGGAATATGATAAAAAATAACGAGTTCCCAGTCATTTCGATAAGCTGGCCAAGTACGTGTGTATCTAGTGTACGCAAGTATGTAGATGTTACGTTAATTGCAAGTAACGTAGCGTTACGTCACCGAGGAAACCCGGAAAGGATAGAGAGAGAGAGAGAGAGAGAGAGAGAGAGAGCGGCATTCTTCCGACGAATATTTCCGATATCGGTATCGCCGCGTGGCGCAAAAACTATAATAATAGAAGGAAGAGCTGTTTCGTCGAAGGACAAGATCTTTGCGTCGGCGTGCGCTGCCGTTAAAACGACAAATTGCCCATCTTGTAGTACAAGGTTCCTCCAGCTAACCGATAGAGTGAAGATTTCCGAAGCAGGAAGGGAGGAGGGCAGATACATACATCCCTTCCAACGTTCCGTGGATTCTTGCCGGACAGATTTGGTGGGAGAGACACGGTTGTCGAGTGGGAAACTCGGCGAACCCATCGCGCCGCGGAGGGGAAGTGGATTGACTTACGAGAGATTCTTGCACAAGTGCTCGTAATGCGCCGACGAAAACCTCCCGCAAAAGGATTTACGACATTACTTTCATTCTTTCATTCTCCACCAGATTTTGTCCGGGCCGATTCGTAACGGTTCGTGTGCTTTTCGCCGTCAAACAGGAATTAACACAATTATAATACCTGCGTGTACTTGCTATGTGCATACTTGCTTACTTAACGTTAGTTGCCCGTTGCCCATTTCCGGCAAGATTTCATTAACCACGCTACGAGACTACGAGGCTCACTGCTTAGAATGACAGTTTTGAAACCGATATGTGCGCCATACCATCCTGCCCGACGAGTTTAGAATCCTGTTTTCATCGTAAACAATGACGAAATATCTTTCGTTTCGGAATAATATACTCCGTTTCAGGAAATCATCTTTGAACGAATATGAATATGAATACTTGGCGAAACAGCGAAGAATAACATTTCCACTGGCATTGAAAATTTTATTTAATCTTGAAATTGCGATCGCAGTTCGTACGGACGCCATTTTGGTATAATAGCGTGGTACCAAACGCGGCCAATGGCGGCGCAGTTAAGATATCGCTTGAAACTTTACGCTTGAAACGGACTCGTCTCTTGATACTTGTTATTACAAATATCTATTCTTACGATGAAATATAGTTTGTGAGAAACATATGGATGGAAATATTCGATCTCGTGCGGTGACGATGTCGAAGGTTTGTTGAGGAATCGGAAATCGTTTAAACACCTAGAAAGTTGAGGAACATTGAGGCTAATTGTGAGACAGACTACCGACGACCGGCAGGGTCGACGCCCGGCGAAGGCCGTTAACAACGCCTAATCTTTTCCAAGAAATTGTCACAACTCGCCGTTCTTCTGGTATCGAGCCACCTTCAGCTTCCAGCCATCACTCGAGCTTCTCGATGTGTGCTGTACTCGGAGTAAATTATGTATCTCGATCAGCTACTCGATCGTCCTTTTCTCTGGAGGAGACACATGAAAATTCACACGCGAGAGAAGAACTTCGTTTAATGTCATCTTCTTTCTAAAAAAAAATATCTTTGATTGTTCTCTGCGATGCGGTGCAGTACCTATAACGAAGCGAAAACAATGTAGGATTAGAAGATAATTTAAGCGAGAAAGAGAAATAGATAAGAAAAGAATATTAAAAATGTGCAGACGCACATCGTTTAATACTTGTTTCGTATCGTGTTTGTTTAAATTATCGTGGTCATTTTCGTTTCCTACGATCTCGTCTTGCCATGCGTAACACGTTCAGAGTAACACGTAACAGAGTACCATAAACCGTAAGCGATAGTAAGTGAAACACTGGACACTTGCTTGATATATTGTATAAACTTTGCTATCTTGAGTAGATAGACACGATATTCGCTGTTTACGAAGGGTGAATAGTGCGGATCGAGGTGGTTGGGACAATTTCAAACCTACTCCTTTCCAGTGTTCCAGCATCACCTGGTCCAGGTATTCGAGATCAGGTATTGGAGGCTGATGGGGCGTGGCAGCAGGAGATGCGAGTTCTGCCATTGGCTGGTACTTGTTAAACCATTCACTGACACAATTACTCGATCCACCACACCAATACCGTAAGTCGTAAGTTTATCGATCGTCTGGCGCTCAGATTGAAAGATCAAATCGAACGATGCAGCAGTCCATACTAATTAACAGGTTCGACCGTTTTGGAGCGAGGAATTAAAGAATTAAAAATTGAAAATTGTCCCAGGAACTTACAAGTTTCGAATCAACAATTTCATATCAGTTCATATCGTTATAACGAAACTTCTATGAATTAACGTTGAATGGATTTCTCAATAAATTCTACGTGGCGTAAGATATAAATATTGTTTCGTACGAAACACACGTGTGTACATACCTGTGTGAAGTAACATTCAACAATAAGTACATATGTTATCCTCTACGTATCTACGGTAAACAACAGGCAAGTTTGTTCTATACTAATTCCGAAAGAAGCAGAAGTCTAACTAATTCTAAAAGAACGATTTGAAAAAACGACTTGCTTATCTGCAAGCGTGTGTAAATATAAAATATAATATAGATAAATATCAATGAAAAACTTTAGTTGTATGTATGTATATATGTATATCTTTACCTGCATCTTTTTAACGCGCGTTTAGCTTTTAAAAGGAATCGGTTCCACGTAACCAATAAGAGAATGAAATCCTGGAAGGTGTAGCCTGGTTCCCCGTAAAGTGCCGTCAATTCCAGCAAATCATGAAAATTCATAGGGATCGCTTCCACGGAACGAATTACCAGATAACCTGGTAGTTTTTCCACGAACCAGCTCGACTGAAACAGTCGAAGGCCAAACCTGCTTTTCAATTACTATATGTATGATGAATAATTGCTACTGTCTACCAAGTAGTTGTCACATTAAGATGTAACAATAATTTTATATCTAAGTTACGAAGTGTACTTACATAGACGTACGTGTCAATCATTATAGTTCAAAAGTTTCCCTCGCAAGTTTTTAGCAACAACCAGAACAGTGTTTCTACAACAGTTCAATTTTATAAACAATCTTTATCAATCTTAATCAAAATTACATGGTTAACAACATGGTTACTAAAGTTTACCAAAGTTTACAATTGTTGATTGATCATAGAGAAATGTGCATTCGTTTGTGTCCTCACTTACGATGCCCACGTGTCTGCAAGTTCCTATTAATAGATATGTATACGTAAGAGTCTAATTTTAAATTAGAACTCTCAGAGCATAGAAAGTACCAAGAATCATTTAAAATTGATAGAATTGATTTATTTTTTCCTAAACATATTGGGTACATTAATTTTTTCGTAAGATTATTAATTAATATTATAATATAATTGGTCAAATAATTGTATAATCTAGTATCCGTAATTCTGAAGAATGATTAGATACCGTATCGAATAAAACGATGATACACTTATTGAGATTAACTGTAATTTGTCTCATCGTTAAATAACATGGTAATCTCTCCGTCAGAATGCAACGCTGCGCAAATATCAAATTTCTGAATATCAAAATCCAATTAATTTAAAAATACAAATAAACATTAACGTAATCTGGCGGAATTTGCTTAACAAACGTTTAACGAACTTGGATTATAAGTGTGCAAATATCTATCGTATATCTCACTCAACGTTACTCTCAACGTAAGTCTCAATTTACATCAGCTTGTAATTAATACAAGGCAAGTATAGGCAAGTAAATGTGTAGTATAGAAACATTTGTTCTAGAAGAAATCTATTCAATTTAGCAATATTTAACGAAACGCGAATTCGTGGAAATGTCGTAAAGAAATTTTATCACAAATTTAATTAGAAATACTCGAACGTGATAAGATGAAATCGCGTAATAGAGTAACGCTTAAGTACGGCATAAATACAAAGTTTAAAGTATCTACATGCAAAAGTATAAGTATCATGGATACATAGGACAATTTAATAGAATGTTACGATTTTTAATCGTTGGCATTATTCACACAGATAACAATTTATAACTTAACATACGTGATATGAAACAGATAGATATTTTTACTCACCACGTTTCCGAGCAGTATATGCGGAATTTATCTGCGCAAACGATAAAACGATTGAAGCGTTGATTGAATCTAAAAATAACGTCTATTTCATTAAAGATGAATTTTATACGTATAAGCCGTAATACCTAAGTCTAAAAATTTGAAAAGTTCAGGGAAACTTCTATCGTTCGAAATGAGATAGCAACGAGGAATAACAAAATTGCATCGGAAGCTACATATTTTCGGAAATGCAAATTCATCAGATTCCGAGTCGAATTAATCTGACGAGGATGAAGCAAGAAGCGTTACATTTCACGATAATAATTTTCGACTGAATCTCGAGTCGAGTGAAGGCAAGAATGGATATCCTCGCGAGATGAATGTGGAAAGAGAAAGGGAGAGGAGAAAAATGCTAGTCATTCAGAAGGAGCATTTACGTTTGATCTACATGAATGTATAAGCACTACGCCCGCACTAATTTCCATGCAAATAAAAGTCGCCAACGAGAGAGCGCAGACGCCCCACTCTCACGCGATCGCGGAACACGGTCACAGCGGGACAACACATGTCTAGATAGGTGTGTATATATGTATATATATATATATATATAACGAGTCGCGGAGGAGGCACCTACGTGTGTGTACGCTAACTTAGGCCGATATGCACGAGCGCCTTGTTCTCCGCGATCTCTCAGCACGGCAGTCCGTTTCTAGCATCGTCCGCAACTCATTGTCAACTCAGCTGTCAGCCACGTGTGATCTTTTCAAATTTTTCATTAAATCGAGGACTACGTCGCGCGACACGCCACGTGCCACGCGTCTTTCACACCTTTTCGCCGGATATCCCGTTTTCAGGTAGGACGAGGCAAACCCAAGTGACCAGCCACTTGACCGATCAAGCGTGCGTCGTTTGTGCTTCCGATACCGTTGGTTCGTCCTTGAAGAGATACCAGTTCTACCAGAAGCATCTGGAATCATCGATCCGATCGATTTTCTCTCCGATTTTTAGAAGTCTAGAAACGTGAGGAAACTGCACCGAAATTGACGCCTCAGCGATCTCTCGGTCGATCCTCGGAGGACCTCGATTGAATTTTCACCGCTTCGTGTGAGTTAGTGTGAGTTTTAAAAAAAAATCCTCCGTTTCTTTTTCCTTTTTTTTGCGTTCGAACGTATTCAAAGATTACGAGAATCAATAGAGTTACGAATGCAAGTCTCTCGTAACGATTGAACGTTTCTCTTATTATTACTCGGCGGTTTCGCGAACTCATCGTTGTTTATCGCGAATTGAAATAGTTGAAACATTAATCGATGAACAAGTAGTTTTACCGGTAAGTTTAGTGAAAATCTTAGATTGAAATGTCCATGGTGGGACAACAAAGGAATGTTCAATCGTTTTGAAAATGCGTGACGTTGTTGGGCAGTTTGTGTTTTAGACGACAACCGCGTATATTTTATTCTCTAGTGTGTTTAGCACAACACGGTGGGTGCCGGTTCACACCAAACGGACACGTAATAGATATTAATAGTCTGCACCTCGTTATCGAAATTCCTGAACTAGAAAATCGTCAAACACCACGATTCTTTGTATAGCATCGTAATAATTAGTGGTACGTGGACGGCACACAGTTGCAACCGTGCGAACGTATTATGTAAGAGAAAGTCCTTGACTGCCGGCCGCAAATAATCTCAACTTCCCTCTACGATCGTTACGTTCGTATCTATCGTAAAATCGAATTTATCGACGCAGCCATTAATTTCGAGTTGGATTTAACTCGATAAGACGTGTTTCACCAACAACAGACCAACTATCGATTCTTTAATAACACCGCTTCCGTGACTCCGTACCAACCAACAGGTATCGCGTATGCTTTTCGCTCTCCTAACACGTGACGTCAACTATCGAAATCGAACGTTTTGGAATATTCAACGTGCGTTTACAGGGCGTTACACTATACGTTTTATATATATAATAGCGATAAGCTTTAATGTACAAGCGTTACAACGTAGATTCTTTTATTGAACGTTTGTGACTTTATACGTTTATACGTTTATACGTTTGTGGCTCCTGTCAATTGTACAACTATCTATCTCAAGCATTACTTACATATGTACATTTCAGCGACTATTTCTTTATTTGCAATTCGCAAATTCGTTTCGAACTCTATTTGCAAAGTCTAGATACACAATTTTTAAAGTATTCTCATGGCATTCTGCGTGTAATTGCTTTCAAGTACACGCCACAAAGGAGACGTTTATTGTGCTAATGAAAATGGCCTGAATACCAATTCTAAATGAGATACAGCGAAACTTGTTTTTTTGTACACTGCTTGACAGATTGACATTTGTATTTGTATCATTAGAAATGCATAGTTTAAAACTGCGTGTTACCTGCCCATCTATTTACCTATCTAGTACTCTAACTATTATCGATCCATGAAAAATAATACAAAATCCAGACATCCGAAGGTAATTTCATGTATTCATAAATACACACAGAAAGATCAATCTCTTAACCACCGCAACTAAATACTTCCATTAAGGAATTATCTAATGGAATATAATTAATTTAAGGAATTAACTAATGGAATTCATTAAGGAGTTAACTAATGCTAATCACTTAATGGTTACAACGTATGCTATAACTATTACAATGGCTATAACGTATTGGCTATTATAATTAGATCACAATGTCTTTATCACGTACGTATATATATGTGTGTATGTGTGTGTGTGTCTACGATAATGAATAAATTAATATTCTGTAACATAATCATTACAATTAATTATGTTTAATTATTCAATAACATAGCTTTTCATAATTGGAAAGGAAATATTCACAATGTAAATAACATAGTGTAGAATTGTGCCCATAAATTAAAGTTTGAAAGGCTGTAGTCGTATATCTTTATCAATTTTCTGAAATAATGTTCCTTCGTAACGTAGTACAAGAATATTGATAAGAATAATCTTGAATGAGTAATCTTGTACGTACGTAGTATAAATGATATAATTACATAACAATGTTAAAGAACTGAGAGTGGGTGTGTTGTAAAATCTTTTATAACTCTTTACGCAATACACGAATACATAGCGAGTACTTTTCTTATTTCGAACATTCTTATTTCATACATTTTTCGTAAAAATAATTGTTTAATCAAAACCATTTTCACGTTTTAAACATTTTTAGTTTTAATAAATACTCATAATCGGTACCATCGATTGTGTTGTCGAATGAAATTAAATTTTCAACTCAATTTCTCCTTTGAAATAAATTGGAAATAATTATTTTATTTTTTAAAACGACAACAACAAACATAGCGAAGAGTTATCTGCACATTCTTTTGAAACTGATGCACTCAATATGATTGCTAAAATTGGCACAAACTCTTTTAGAGGTCGACGCCAAGTCTGAAATCGATAAGTCGTGTCTGACGCAATTAAGTACGTTAGTTATGTCTATCGTCATATTGCACTTTTATTTCAATTTTTTTGTTGCCAGATCATGGAAAATATTCTGTCGAATTTCTATATTGTACCAATATTGTATTCTATATTGTATATATTTCCATCAATTGTATCATTAATTGACGGATAGACATGATACTTCAGATAGCTTTCTACGTAGCACCGTTTCGTGTTTCCAAGAGATAAAATTCTTGCAACATACAATAGTAGTGTCACAACAGTATATAGTATTCTGCAATAAATACTAATTCACATATTGTTATCCGAACTGGATACTTTCACAAAAATGAACATTACATTTCTTCGTAGCTTGTCTCAAAGTAATCATTTAAATTGAACATTTTTACTGCAATAAATACTAAATAAAAATCTTCCCTTCTGAACGAAAATTTATAAATACCGTGCATTATTATTATATCAGGATTTCATGTCTTAAATTAATTATTCTATACGTACAAATTTAGTTTTATATTTTTCGATTTTCAGTATTTATACGATTAAAGAGTTTATACATTTCATAGCATTTATGTTATGTCTGTGATCAAAAGCTTAAACTATAACATTGTTGAACGAAAATTGGAATATGCTACTCCAATGGTATATATATATATATATATATATATATATATATATATATATATATATATATATATATTTATAAAATCCGTTTATAATGAAATATGCACATTTACAAGGAAATTGCTATTTCTAAAGAATTGTTGTCCCTAAGAGATATTTTAACCTTAGTTTTTTCATTGATGAAATATGACAAGACTACTACGTTTTCACTGTAAACATTTATTCAAACTCGTGGATGTCACGTGCACAGGCAATCACGTGATTTTTTCCACAGTCGATACAGAAGAATCAGTCAATCGGTAAAGAAGTTCGCTAGAGTTCAAATTATATGCACTATCATTTATGCTAATACACGCGTACCTTCTGACATAGCATTTGATTCACTATTTCTGTGTAGACGTACAAGCGAGTTAATCATTCCTTCTACAGATGTCTCCATACATGCGATTAATGCGATGAAATTATTTTTTACTCTTCTATTTGTATTTTAAATTATGGCGATTGCTCGTACATCGTTGCTTTTAACTTAAATCGATTAAGTGGAAATAAATTAGAACTGAATAGAACTAAATAAAGGAAAAATGCATTTCCTTTCTATTTCTAAAAGAATTAAGATAAGTTTGAGGGAGTGAAACTAAACGGTCTTTCAAATTTGAAATTCTAAATTACATGCAAAGAGAATTTTTAGAATCTTAAATTCGAAAAAGGTAGTTGACAAATCATCTAGTTAACGATTAAAGTTACATATTACAGTTATTTTTAGTTAATTTGAAAACTTTGCATAAAGTTTAGAAGTCGAGACACTTTTATTAAAAAAAAGTTAAGAACTTTTCAACTCATTTTCTTTCGACGAATGGTAATTGAACAATACAATTCATAGAAATATTCGTAAAGATAAAATTAGCATTGACTGAAAGATACAGCTTATCGCCAGAAAATATGTGGCGAGTCACTTTGAATTTCACCATTTATTCTTGTTTTTTTTATCTCTATTCTGCTAACAATGAAATACACGTACCGCAGGATATCACGGTAACAGGATAACAGTATACCAAAAGATATTGAGCATACTGCCATGAAATTCAAGCGAGTATTTGTATTTTGTTCACGAAGATGTTTATGCGAGAAATAAAGCAGGACATTAAAGAAACTAACCATCGTATAAACTTGCGCGACAAGTCTTGTTCACACGACACTGACAACCTTTCATCAAGTTCAATGTAGAATTAAAAATAACTAAACTGTCCTACGTACCTTCATTTTTCTTTATTCTTTCATTCATACTTTAACATTAACTTATAATTCAACATTCCATTAATCGTTTTATGCGATTTACGATTTAAGAGAATGCATCCTTTTTCTTTTTTTCTTTCTTTGTTTCTTCTTAATATTCTGTTTCTCTCCTTCTTTTTGTTCAATTAATTTTTTGCAATTGCGTTACTAGCTACATCTGAAAGTTGCATCTAATATCTGATTAAAGGTTGTTAGTATCTGATTTAAAAAAGTCGTATCTTTCAAGAGAAACAAATATGTCAAGAGAAAATTTTGTAAACTGTTTTACAAATTGTTTTACAATTTAAATTACGAAAATTTGCGAAAATATATTGTTCTCGGTGTTCATTTTTCTACGACTATCTAGATGCATATCTATACGGAAACTTCTTCCACTATCCGAGAGAGAAAATTAAATGTGAATCATGCCGTAGAAACGCGCATATCGCGCAAATTCCTCTTGCATTTGCTTGTCATCGAGCAGGGCGTGGAAACTTTTGTGTCAATTGTTCAAAGCGTATAAATTATAAACGAAACTGCACATGGACATCGGTAAATGGACTGCTGGTGGAAAATATATAAATAGTAGTGTGAATAAATTTCGAACGATGGAAATAAGCTGTAGAACATATACATATAAACACTGTTGTTACTGAATCGTGTTGCCAGTGACTTCATCTGAACGTTTCTACAATCTTGGATAATTCTGCTTCTCTCGATTGTCTCCAGTTGCGTTTAATACATAGCTCCATGAACGATCAGATGCTGATGCATTCATCTAAAAAACATCACGATAAGTTTCATTATGTGCGCTGGAGACTGCAAAACTGCGTTATGCCTATCCAGAATGAAACATTATCTATTAATGTACGGGGTAGGTTGTTATTCATTAAACTCCGAAAATCTACGCTTTTTTTACGTGTCTGTCTCGTGACTCATTCTTCGTAATAATGACTCACATACGTTGTCGTACGGTGACTACGAATCTGTCCCGTTTTAACTTAATTCGTGAGTATTTTTCGTTGCACGTTGTTGCGTTATCACTTGTAGCTGAGCATAACCGATGCCTGTAACAATTTACTTTGATCTATTTCACGCGAAACGGTAATCGATATTACACATACGTAAACACTTTTAAGAGTTCAGAACACGAACTTGTCAAAGAGTGAAAGAACATATTGCATCTTGCGCGAGATGTGAAACGAAGTATCGTCGAGTATTGAATTGATCCAATCGCTGCAATTGGTCCGATCAGATTGCTATTCAGATTGCTATTATTAACGCGTGGAGGGAGCTAGTCGTTAAAGTTCACAGATACTTGGCAAGTAAGTAGTAGGTGAGCGAGGTAAGCAAGCAAGCAAGCAAGCAAGCGAGCAAGTACCTATGTATGAATACCGTATGAGCGCCCTCCTGCCAACGTAACGAATCAAGCGGCCGGCCGACTCATGGTCAGCAGGCCAAGGTCAGCGGTCTTTGCCGCGTTGTCAGATGGAGAGACAGAGAAAGAAAAAAAAGAGGCAAAAAGTAAGAGAGAGGAACGAACGAGAGGAAAGAACGACAGAGCGGCACACAAGCGCGGGACACGCGTCTTGTGCACACGTATGTGTGAGTGCGGAGGGGCATGGTTAAGAGGCTCACACGCGCGCAATCGCGGCCTTAAACTTTTCGCACGCACGATTCCTCCGCGTGTCACTGACCACATGTTGCGCGCCGCTCCGCGCCGGTACACGCGAGCGAGCGCGCGCACCCACGTGTACCACCAGTCTCTGTTTTTCCATCTTCTCTTCCAATCATTTCTCCGTCATTTTTGCCTATCGCTTCGCTAGCATTCCGCTAATTCTTCTTCTTCCGTTCTACCTAACTGCAGCTACGGTCTTTCTTTTCATTGGAGATTTCGCCGATGAATCGATGTTTTCATTTCAACATGATTGCGCAACATGACTTTTCGTTGGTCGTTTCTTCTTAAGATTGGAAGCCATCCAGTAAGATTAAAAGCCAATTTCAAGATGAAAGGAACCGTAGGAAGACGTCGAAACTCGACGTGGAAAGTAAAGGAACCGTTACGTCCGTGAAAAGAGATCGAAAGTCCGAGTTACGAGTTGACTTTTCGTCTTCTCCGGTGGGGAACGACACAGACAAACACAATCTTTAACCAAAAATTTTATAAAATACAGATCTGTACTGTATACACGTGGTACGAGTATTATTGTACAATTTGGTTCGTCAATAGAATTTCCATCTTGCAACATTGATCGATAGATCAAGTAATTCCATACTCGAAGCTCAATAAAAATCGGAATCGTTTGCTTGCATCACACAGGGAAACGAAATATTCCATAGAGTACGAGGAAGCCTAATTACGTAAACGAATGAACAATGCCGCACAATTAGTTCTATACTTGTACGTACAGACGTCACGTATCATCGTATAGCGTATATATATATATATATATATATATGCGGAGTTATAACTACCAACATTTATCATCTTTTCAATTTGTTCGATCATTTGTGGGAAAAGTTCTTTAAATAACAAATAATAAAGACTTATTACGTTGCGTTTCGTTGAGTACTGTCGTGAAACGTTAAGCCGGTCAAATCGATGAATCATAAAAAATATATTAGTTTTCGTTCAGTTTTCCATAGATAGCAATTACGCTAGTTGGAGACGCGTGTTCGTGCCCATGAATGGAATATTTTTCCATCGACGAAGGCCAATGTTAGATACTTACGAGCGCTGACTAAATATAGGTGCTATGACGTCCGCAAAATGTAAGCTTGATATCATCGAAATTTCCACGAGAACCAGCAAAGACGCAACAAGAACACAGATTTCACCAAAAGTACCTGGAAACGCGCTTCTCGAAGATCAGGTTCGCGTTACGTGTCTTCCTATCGATCTTTCCATTCATAGACGCTGTACCTCCAGAATGAAATTCCTTCCACGTTACGTGTGTAGACGTAACGGAGTATACCTACGTATAAAACTGCGATTCATCGTTTAAATAAACAAAATATTTTATTTTCTTCTTTTATAACTAAAGATACATTTACACATTGGAAAAGACGTAGGTATTGCTTTTCAAACAAATTTGCACGTATGCAGTCGAAGATTCAACTGATCGGTCCGGATTTTTTTTTTTTACGTAAAGGAGATACGCGTTTGCGTATCGGCGTGTGAATTTGGAAATTTGGAAATCAATGATTCATATTGGCCTTGTTACGTTGCACTTTCACTCATTCGCAACTCTGTCTCCACTTTCTCGCCGAAAGGTGTGTCGCAGTAATTCTCCCGAGTTCTGTTCTGCAAACGATTATCCTGGTGTCGCATGTATACTTTCTCGAACCGATTAGATCGAAAAATCTATTAAACAAATCTATTAGTCAAACACCGACGTTTTCCTATTAAGAAACCCAGATTTTTGCCGGAATTTTATTCGAAATTCAAGTGATCTCTGTCGCATGAATAAAAGGGGAATTTCCGGGAACGTCTTACTTTTCCTCCACGTTGTTTCACGATGCGAAAGAATTCATTTTCATCTTTTTATCGTCCAGTAGGTGTTGTGAAATTATTACAATATCTCGAGAAATGTGTACGTATCGTCTGTTAAAGCTTCTGATTGTTTAAACGAAGTCCCAAATTATGCAAGAAATTTTCGTCAAACGAAATCTAATTGAACATGACACGTTCTTCTATAAATATTCCACAATGAGTTGCATATTAAATTGTTTTATAAATATTTTGGCAACTCGATCGTGTGTCTCTTAAATGTTATATTGTTATTATTTGCTACGTGACAATTATTAGGTACGTAGAAAAGTGTGTTGCTGTTACGGTGCTTCAATGGATACACCTAACCTAAATCAAACCTAAATCTATTCGTTTATCATTTTGTAATCTTGAGTAAATACGATTGTAAATAAATTATTGTTTCACACGTGTCAATGATAGGTTTCGCCAAAATTTTTGTGCTCTACAATTGATCTTGATTCGTTTAAGTGCGAAAAGTAATTAAATGTAAAACTGTGTTTATACAGGGGGTTGCAAATATAATTTGATCTCAAAGATCAGCTACAGGACAATAGAGAGATTTTTTGCTTGGCCGAGGAAAACTCTCGAAGGAATAGCTGAATGACACATGAATTTTTCAAAGACGCGCGAACGCGTACGTTCGATCCAAACCCAGAAGCACGAGGAAGGATTCCTTTCTACACGCATGATACATCGCTATAAGTGCATGGTCATATTCATTAAAATGCCGTGCTGCGAGTATTACTAGAAATAACGCGCTAATTTTTAAATAAAGAAACGAAGCTCCGTCATGATTACAACGTCGTTTCTGAACGGTCGAGGAAACAGATTCTGAATACTAAATTCGAGACTGATTCGCGCGTCCCTTCCTCGTCGAACGTCCTCGTAGGAGGATCTAGAAATCGATCGACCGAACTAACGGTTGGAATTACCGGCGCGTTTCGTTGTGCAATCTTTTTGACGTCACTCGGTCGTTACACTTGCTTACGACTGATTCATCACTCGTGCGCTCCTCCCTTCGTTCGCGTTGCGGCAATATCGCCGCGAAATGTTTCCTCAGCTTCCTGTAGCTCCATCGAACATTGATTTATTATAGTTTGTCTCTCTCTCGGCGAGCTCTCGCGCGCGCATCATTTCCGCGTAAACGGAAAAGCTGCAAAGACAGAAATAGAATGTTCCCCTGTGCAACTCTGTCAGTCGGATAGTTATTAATAGAAGATTATTATCGTCACAAACCTGTTCGTTTCTTTTCCACGATGCTTAGATAGTCGAGCTAATTTCTTTAGCTGTAAGAATATCGAATTAAATTGCCGTACAAATTATAGAAGATAATAATTCCAACAAAAAAAGAAAAAAAAAAAGAAAGGCGATGGATTATCAAGTACGTAGAATTTTTGACGAACCGAAGCGATGGTCAACGAATGACTTGTCGCTAATGTAATTACGTATCGTGTAATTGATATATATATATATATATATATATATATATATATATATATAAAATGGAACGTGGATAAAACGAACACGTGTATATATGTATGCGTATCGGAGATAGTGTGTTTTGAAATTCACGGAAAGAAACAGAAATCGAGGATGTGTGGTCGACGTAGATCCGGCGTAGGACGTAGCGGTTCCTCCGTCGTCACGTAGAAAAAGGAGGTCAGTACCGTGAGATAACGTGCGCTACGTCACGGACGCCGTTAACGTAATAATTTATACAACATATTATTCAACTGTGTGCGCACGCTCGCGCGTAAAAACTTGGGGGATTTACCGCGGCGAACGTTTACTCGCGCGCTTCGGCTCGCTGGAAGATTCTCGCTGCATTCATCTGCACTTTGTACGACATTGCACGGCATACCGGAAAATTATGCATCCGTGATGGAGGAAACACTCACACACACACACACACACACACACACGCGCGCGCGCGAGATGCACAGCATATTCGACAGATATTGTCATCGTTCGAAACGAGATTTATAAATTTCATTTTCCTGATCCTGATTGCTTCTGATTCGCGTGAAATTCTCATTCCTATACACTCATAGGTGGCAAATAGTTTTCGTTGTTCGATCGATCATCGTCCAAGCAAAGTAACGAAACTTACATTTATTTACTTATTTCGATTCCCTCCTTTTCTTTCAAACAAGCTGTAAAAATTTTCCTTCGAATTATACCACGGTGTTACGTTGCATCAACTGGCCAAAGTAAAATCCCCGACGATTTATGGATTGTTGCCTTTTGAAAACATTTGACATCATGTCCGTTTAAATGGCTGATGAATTAAACGAGTTGTAGCACGTTTGCAGAACGTTCGTCGTCGAACGAACGATTATTTGCCCAGCGTAAACTCGAGACATCTTATTTGTCTCCGGTAATTCTTCTTCTAAACTTGTAATGCGCCGATAGTATTGCATGTAAATAAACACTCGATGTGTTATCATAAATTATCTATTTAAAATCCTGTCGTAGACGCAGTCAGTGATGGATTCTTAACAAATAACTAAGTAAGTAGTAAGAAAAAAAAAAAGAAAGAAAAAAAGAAAAAAGAAAAAGAAGAAGAGGAAGGCTGCCTTGTAACGCGATAAAAGTTTACAAATTTCGTGACAATGTGTGACTTTTCAGCGAGAATCTGTTACGAACGATTCTGTGTCGATTTAGTAGACGTACGTATAAAGCGTTCAACTGCAAGAGGGAATGCAAGCTAAAACGATCCGTATAAATAAAGAGTGGAAGTGAAAAGCAGGTGGTTTTGGGTACTTGAAACGTGAACATAATTGCATAATGAGCATTCACTTGACGAAGGAAGGTGCACAAGGGAACAGGTCAGAAGCTGCACGGACGCGCGTAAGAACAAACGGGGAACCAAATCCGGTATTGCAAAGTAGGTCGATAGAGTGAGAGTGTCCTCGTAGATCGATCGTGTAACTCTAAGCTTTTGCTTTCCGAGCCAACGTTATTGCCAATGTACACTCAAACTGACCAATTACCTTGTAGTCTGTAAACTCTTGTACAATGATTTTTACAGTCTCTCTTGTATAATCGTTCATCAGTCACTAATAGCGCACTATTAGTACAATATTTCACGTTAGAAAATTTCATATCGATTCAGCAATTTCTAATACATGTAAATCCGGTTTTAAATGCAAAAATTTGTATTCTTACCGCGCCTTATTTGAATTTCGAATTATTCAATTCATTCGCGTGATTATTTAAAATGTATACAAGCAATACATTACTTCTTAATAATACGAATGTAATTAAAATTAATTTTCACGTACTATGAGTTTACCGTTTTTTACTCTATCCTGTGCGTGTGAAACTAATCGTAAAACTTTTATCGATTACGTGAAACAGGCTGCTGCTTTATCTACATAATGTAACGTCGTTTATAAACGACGGTAATCGCTTCATTCAATGGATAATCACATGCGGTACGTACGTACAGTTTAAGAGGAAGATGATCTGGTTACTGAGAAACTCTCTAGTTGGCTTCTCGGAGTCACGTAATGACTCAGCGATCGCGTTGGGATTTACCTATGGTCTTCTTCGGACCGTGAAGCTATTATCCGCGGGAACAGCACGCCCGTTTTCACACTCGTTTAATCGCCATCCATCCACCACACGCGTCAATTTATGCCACTTACATTTGCACGAATACATTTATATTTTAACACTGTGACGAAGCCTGTCTTACAGCCGACACCTGATTTACGCTCTGCTTTTGATCTTTAAATCAAATTCTGCATTGTGCGATTCAATGATCGACCCATAGTCGGAACATTCATTTAACGAACATTCGTTTACACATTACGACGTTATTGCTCAAACTATAATTGTTAGTTTATAACTGGATAATCTACGCTGTTGTACGAAATAGCAGGCGCCTAAGTGTACATTTGATGAAATAAAATAAAAGCTTGGCAAGGTGGGTAAATATTTTACGAACGAGCTGTCTGTCACTGAATATTTGAATTTATTCAAATATCAATTAGGTAGTGTATACGCAAGGACAATATTTCGTTAAGAGCAGTGGTTGTAGTGGGATGCGTATGAATTTTCTAAACTAAAGTTGGCTCTCAAATTAGTATTCACGTGCGCAAGATTGAGGATGAATGTCGAAAATGTTGAAAATGCGATAATTACATTGGTACAACAGATGATTTCGCCAAATTATATCGACGACGAATCTACTGCTGGTCGTTTGTTTGGTCGGTTCGTTTTCGGTAGTATTCGAGGCACGATAATCCAGGCGTTTAAGAACGTTAGGCGATCCTTTTAACAAAACGGCGTTTTCAATCCAGTCTCTCTCTTTCTCTCTCTAGAAAAAACGAATTTCGAAGAAGGCGGGGCTCGTTTCTCGAGAGAGAGAGAGAGAGAGAGAGAGATAGATACATTTACATATTGCAAGCAGCTCTCTTCGGGCATAACATGACTGGGCTCACGTTCGCGACAAAGTTTATGGTCGGAGGAAAAAAAAAAATGATACGGGTATGCTAATTCGCCACGCGAACCAGTAGGTAACATTGAAGTCGGGATCGTCACGCGTCACTGACCGGTCCGAAATGCTCCGGTACGAGAGTGAGTCGGGATGTTAGAACGGCGATAATTCTCGTTGACACGGGACGTCGTGGCCGTCGTCGAGTGTGAGAATCGTGGCCGTGATCGCCGTCGTCGTCGTCGTCGTCGTCATTCACCATGGTAAATACTATATTTATATTTCCGAGCGGGGAAATATCGTCGCGAACGTCGTTAAATATTCTTACGACGCGTCGTCGCCACGTCGTCGACAACGTCGGCAAACGGGAAAAATCCTTGTATTTTTTTTTTTTTTTTTTTCGTTTCACCTTCGGCCGGATGACTGTTCGCCCAGAAATTACTGCAACTTCATATCGTTATATGTTGTAACGCTTTGACGATCGGGACGCAACCTCGATCGGGAATCGAAGGTGAGTTTCTTCGAAAGCGAATGCCGACTGACTCGACACCAGTGTGTGTGTGTGTGTGTATGTGTGAGAGAGAGAAAGAGAGAGAGAGAAAATTGTCCTTTTAAATTTATAGGTCGGTGCTGCACGCTGTTCCTTCTTCCTTCTTCCTTCGCGTCGATGTGACGAACTCTGTCAACTCCCCTGAGAAACAAATCAATGCGATTTTAGGCGATCTTTGCAAGTCCACGCTTCAGTTCGTAACTGTTTCAAAGTCTTGTTGTTCTTGTCGTTGAAAGAATATTTGGAGCAGCGACGAGCCAATATAGTACGTTCGTCAGTATTTGCAACGACATAGGTATATTATGTATGATGCTGATTGCAGAACAACAAAGAGTTGACATGTATTCATAAGAGAAAATGGCTCGAATTTCGCACGTGTTCGTTACATTGCAAAGGATTCTGTTTCAACACTATTTCAAAGAAAGGATGCACAAAAGAATCATAAATCAACGTTCGATTTTGTATAAACCATATGTTGCGAATAAGCGACATACTTTTCACTGAGTAATCTAGATGAAGGAGCTCAAGTGTTCAAACAGATACGTAGGTATATAAATTACAATGAAATTTTCTTCAATGTTTGTGAACGTTTACACGAACTGAGAGTGCAAAACTATATACAATGTACTTACATGTCGATGATCGGTGATGCAAAAATAACAGTGCTTGTTGCACAAGATGAGAAAAATTAGCGTCAGACCGAAACGAAGCTAGTCCAGGAAACGAAATCGTTCGTAACGGGACCTGATCTTGCGTAACAGTCCAAAACGAGAGCCGATCATGACTAAACTAAGGTCCAACACGTGGACATTCCAGACGATCGCAGAATCATTCACAATGATTCAGAGCGTGCTACCAGGATCCGGTACAAGTTGCAAAGTGTTCCCTTTGATTTCGATTTTCGAAACTTGTACGTACGTACATGCAAAACATTGAAATATTCTGTTCGATCAACACGTGCCGAGCCGATTTTTGGTTACTTTCCGTTTAGGCTGCGTAAATAATTCTGAAGTATGTTTCATAATTTTTATATAACAGTGCAAAAACTGATGATCATATTCAGAAAAGTGTGTAGAGTTTATGATTCATTATAGAACAAAGTAATAAATTTAATTTTAAGATTGCTTTGAGAAACAATTTTTCGATGATGCGAAAATTAATTTAAAATAATAGAAGATTAGGTTCCAAATATTTTTAGTATTGTACTAAATAATAATAAATTATATAATACTATACCAAATACTAATAAGTAATATTTACTTTAACGTTATTTTTATGACATTATTTTATCTATACATTGCTGTTCAAATATTGATTTTGCTTTTAAAAGAATTTCATATATTATAAAAGATGTAAATTCAGGATGATTAATTCATATAAATGGAACTTCGTTTTATTTTTTATTAATTTACATTCATATTTGACGAAATTTATATTATTATTCGTTTCAATTAACTTGAGTATGATCAATTGGTAGAATAATTTTATTTTTATCAATAGAAACTGCATTTTCAGGTTATGTACTTCCACGAGGTCAAATATCATTCTGAGGAG
Source organism: Tetragonula carbonaria (assembly GCA_032399595.1). Lineage (NCBI taxonomy): Eukaryota > Metazoa > Arthropoda > Insecta > Hymenoptera > Apidae > Tetragonula > Tetragonula carbonaria. The sequence continues at coordinate 13,448,350 of JAUCRC010000012.1, read as the reverse complement.
CAATAGTAATTACCAATTTATTATCTGCATTTATATTGGACAAATAATTGTTGAATGAATTTGAGGAGCAGGAATTTTTACAGCACCTTCTTACCGAATTGAATTGACCTTAACGGACAGTCGGAAAAAATGATACGATCGGTGATAGGATAAACGCGGTATACATGTTATCAAGATGTCAATACGTGACTTTATAACAACGTTTTTCCAAAATTCTTCGTTTCACGATGAAAATTCCAAATGGCTCGAACGGAAAGTTCACTGTGGCGTGTTAAGTAATTACTAGGTACGTAAAACATTGCAAAGACAACGATACATTACGAAGAACATTGTCGGAATCAGTGTTGGAAAAGAAGAAATTCCCTACGTATGTACATCGCCATGTGAATCGCTGGCATATTCCCCCATATATTGTATTTGCGAGTGGAAAATTGGAAAATGTATCGTAAAAACTGTTGATCGTTCGTGGCAATTTGAGTAGCTTGTGGAAATGTTGGAATGGTTGAAAACGAATGAAATATTCACGCAGAAAAGAAGCGGTATAGATAAGAATAGCATCCACGTCATTGGAACACGTTTATGGAAACGAGATTATACGGTACCACATTGTCTTTGCTTTGCGATGAATTTTCATTCGTCGCTTGCGTCATCAATTTCGGTTCTAAGTAGAAGTGAAATAACGTATCCCTAAAATTCAGCGGGTTGAATTATTGAGAAAGATACGACCTCGAAGCCACAACGAAGTCCGTGGAATCCCGGCTACTCTCGACGAGAATGAGGCCAGAAAAGCGTTCCTTCCGCGAGTAGGTTCGTCGATTCTGCAAGACCTTCGGTTTCCGCGTCCGAGACATTGCTCCGAGATGAATGGAGCATTCTCGGAATTGATCCTCGATGATTCAGCGCCGGACGAGCGTACGCGGACTCGTTTGCTACGTCTCTCGTCTTCGTGCCAACCCCGAAAAAAATTTGCTCTCTCGCTTGTATATCTTATGGAACACCAAACTCGAGTTGCCTTCCACCTGCTTCCGCCGGAAATTTCAAGGATTACGATCTCAAAATCTGCCACTTCACAAATTTTTGTTTCATTCTGAAAATGAGTTTCGCGTTGTACGATTGCATTCGATTGCGTTCGACTAGGGAAAAAATAAAAAACAGATTAAATAAAACGAAAATAAACGTTCGTGCTTGAGGCATCTTTTTAGCGCTAGACAAGTTAATAGACTGATATTGTTGCGCGATGATCCGTTTCTATCAGTTTTATTCATAGACGTGTTACAATTATCTGTTTTATGCAACGCTGCATCAAGAATTACCGTTTGTGAGAAACAACAACGTGTCAATGGCATCGTAGTAACGAGGATTTACTCGCTGTTGAAGTGATTGCGAAAAGAGACGAATGGATCAGACGCTCGTAAGGTGATAGTCATTGAGGAAAACTATCGTGACAAGCCAAGTGGCTTTTTTTATTCGCTACAACTTGCGAACGTGGATATATCTCTTTTTTTCTCTTTTTTTTTGCATAAAACTGGCATTCTTAACAACTCGCGCTATTTTTATAAATGCCGGACGTTGGAAAAAAAAACGAAAAGAAAAGAAAAGAAAAGAAATATCGCTGGAAATGTTAAGCAACATTCCAGCGAATTGGAGAATTAATTGGAAAGATGATTGAGTTGGTGCCGCGCCGGCCAGTTGACCGGTCGGCCGGTGTTATATCAGCGATTCAATCGATACATACTACACAACTAGTCGCGCTGAATGAGCGTGGTCATGAATGAACGCAGGATGCCCGGGCAACTGGGCACGTGTTGTTGACGGTAGCGCAATCGCGTAGGGCCTGTTGGCAGGCAATCTTATCGGAAGTGAGCGGCGTGAAGTGGCGTGAAGTGGCGTGAAGCGGTGGTTCGAGGGAAAGAGAGAACGAAGGAGGCGCGACGAAGAGAGAGAAGAAAAGGAGAAGGAAACGTGAGTGTGATACCCCGCGGGAGAATGTGTGACACGATGCGATGCGATGCCACCGAGGTGGTTCCGTCCACAGGTGCACCCTGTGACAGGGTAACGCGATATCGTGCGATCTTTCGATCTCGAAGCAAGATCCGCAACTACGAGCCCGAAGAGCGCGATGAATCACCCGGAGGAAGTGATCACCGCGCGTAGAACACAGACGTTCCGAGAGAGCGAAGAGCGTTACTTGTTACGCTCGCGCCAATTTGTGCGCGCCGCTACGCAACGCGACGTTGCCCTCCTCATCATCGGAGAACACTGTTTTCTCTCGACTGTTACTTGTTACTGTCGCGCGGAATCTGTCTTTTATTTACGTTCCATGGACGAGATCGAAATCGTATCAGACGTTAAAAGTTAAGCGTCTTCGCTCTGAAGACGATGCTCGAGAACAAACTCGAACGAGTATTGCGCGCGATTACACGCGTATTTCTCTGATAAGGCGGCATGCGAGCACGGTGAAATAGTTTAGTTGAACGGCGAAACAAAAGCTCTGGGAAGAGCGGCTTTTCTCAGTACGCGGTGTCAGGAAAACGCAAACGATACATGATTTACGAATGCCATTCGCACGGCGGTGCACGCTCCACTGAAATACTCGGCGATTACGAGGAAACGAGCGCAACAGGTGCCGCCTTGTCTACCGCTGAGAGTCTTTTATAATCTTATCTCGGCTCAGCTCAGCACGCCCCCTGATTTCATGGTATATTTCTCTTTCAACAGAGACAGAGACAGAGAGAAAGAGAGAGAGAGAGAGAGAGAGACGCAACGAGACGCGTGTCTTTCTCCGATCTTTCGAAACAAAAAGCTTCTAGATAGCTTCTACAAAGAATCGCTCAATGTTTGATCAAAGCAATGTCAATGTTCGATTCGACGCGCGACCTTGAAACTTATTGGGCAGCTGTCGCTTCGGGTTTTATTTTTTCACAATTTCACGTATTGATCAGTGTTGATAAATGACGAGTATCGAAGACAATGTAACAATTGAATTTGGCGCGTCGCGATCGTTAAGAGTTCAACATCTACGGAGGAGATGACTCAGAACGTGCGATTAAGGAACAATATCTGCATACTCGAAGAATTGCTTTTCCTCTCGTCGAGCATCTATTACCGTGGCAATAAAAAGTTTGACAAACGGAGAGAAAAACTGAGAGAAAAACCGCAAGATAAGCGCGGAGAGATATTCCAGAATAAAATGTTCCCGAGCTAACGACTCATTATTGCATAAATCTTAAAAATAACTCGCTAGATACTCGCTGTAACACTTTAATCAGACATGAAATGAACAAGGATGTTAGTTTCGCCTTGATGTCATATTTCATTATCTCTCGTCTATTTTTATCGTAACATTTTCAACTTCTTCCTCGAGTCGAGGACGCGAACGTCAAGCGTCATAAGTGCACGAAACGCGAAAAGATTAATTAATTTCAAAATCAATTCAACAGTAAATGGAGTAAATTTTCGTGAAAATTCGCCTGTCTCTTCGTGAACAAGCAAGGTTCGAATGGAAATTTGCCTTTGCGAATAAACGTTGTAAAATTGGACGTTATTCTTATTCTTTGTTTCGCCAGCATAGCGAGAATCATCGAGGAGTGAGAAATTATAGACAGATATTGGCAAATCCTTACCAAATAACGGCACGTTTCTTCAAGAGGGGATACAACGCGTAACAACGCGTAACAACGCGTTTGGTAGATTCATTCACGGAAACGAGAGAAATCATTCTACGGTGACGCAGTATTCGATGACATTTTTCGTCGTAATTCGAGTAGGCGGACTTGGTCATCGTAGTGAAATTTTGCACCTACGCAAAATCGAAGGCATTGCACTCGAACGCCAAACACTTGGAATTGCCGTCGTTCTTTCAACACACGTGTAGATATATTTAGTTCAAACGACGATATTAGTGTAGTTTGTCGTTACGTACGTTATCGTTTTTGAAAGAGTGTACAGAGACGTACGAAATCCAAATTAACGGTTTGATTTTTTACTCGACAGTTGTTCACTAGGGATTAGGGAAAACACGTTGTGCATCGTGCATCAGTCAAAGGTACTTTGATCCAATCTTTCAACAACATCTTCTCAATGAATCAAATTACCGAGAAAGAAAAATATCGTCACAATTACAGATATGACGTTTAATTGATAGGTGCGTCTTCGTGCTTAATCGCTGACAACGTGCAGCAACGTCAAATTAAACAAAAAAAATCCTCTTCCTTCGTCGCATCGATGACTGTTCAAATTCGTTTCTTTCTTCCAGAAGAGTCTGTATGTACATTGTACATACGCAGGTGTATATTCTTCGATGGGCGGATAGAGTTAATTCGCGAGATCAATATCTGCGAATTAGTCAAATCATCTACGTTTCCAGAGAAAATGCAACTTCACTGTGACACAATTGGAAAATCCGCGCTCGGAAAGTTTACCAAAGTAAGTTTTTCGTAACGCGTTATACCTATTGCGATGTGCTCATCGGGAATGAGAAATCGTTCCTAGCAATCGATCGAAGCGCGATTTTAGATACCGAAGGAATACTAGTAGGAGTTTTTCCGCGTTTTTCTAATATTCAACTCGGTAAAAAACGGTCGTGGATCGTTGATTACGTCGCACATTACGTCGATAAAACGTTGTCTCGCTTCTTTCCTTTTTTTTTTTTCTTTCCTCCGATCTTCTTGTATCTTGGCGCACACAGCGTGCCTGTTGCGAAATTTTCCAATTAGCCCGTAAACAATGAACAATAAGTGGTTGAAACTTGTAATCAGCGTAATGAACAATTGCATTTGTCTTTTGAAGCGAAGTGGATGCCCTAGAGAGTCTAGAGAGTCTAGAAAGACGGTGCGCCTGGGCAAAATGGAGCAATGCCGATTGGCCGATGATTTCGCGAGCATACCAGCTGGATGAGCATTCGCAGTGGGTGCGGTAGCTAGATGGCGATCGGTCGCCATCACGCGGATCGGCCTTTGCCAGAGAAGACTGAACGATGCCGACAATTATGCGAGCCAAGCCCGCGCGATGATCTAACGCACACGCTCGCTTTCCATGCTCTCTTCTCTGTGCCATGTGCTCTGTGCTCTCCTCGCACACGGTTTCGCGATCACGCGCTAAAAATAATAGCAGACAAGCACGATCAGACGAGCCGAATCAGCAGACGAGCTGAATCAATCTTCGCGGAGGAAGCGAAGCGCAGTTTCTCGCCACCTTGCTCGTTCGCGACTCGACTACCACCTCTGCCGAGTTACGTGTACACATCACTGCCGATTTCGACTGTTTGTAGCTGCAGTTTATTCACCGACCGTTGCATCCAGGTCGAAACTCTACTTGAGAGATTCGTAAAAATAACTCTTCGTCGAGCACTCCGTTTCCTTTCGTTTCGTTTCGTTTCGTTTTGTTTCGTTCAGTTTCAGTTTATACGATTATTTATTTAGTTTCCATCTGGTTATTCAGCGTTGGGAATAGCAGGCTTTACAGGCTACTAATACAGGAAATTATTTTAAAATCCACCAGTCGACAATTTGTTACCTACTACAATGACACACACGATTACACGTTCGTGACGTAAAATTCAATGTCTGGTATAGCGCGGTATAACGCGCGATTAATAAAGATTATTCAACGTTTTTCTTTATTATTTAACGACATGGCATTAACGATTATTTAATCAACAGAAATCTTCTACATCGATGTTTCTTATCATTTCATCAAAGATGCGCGGAAAACTTGCACGAGTGACCAACCACGTGGCGCATAGAACAAGTTTTGACAATAAATAAAAAGAATGACGCAGGATACAAAGATAATTAACTGAAGAACTAAACTCTATATGTCGCCACGATCAATTTCCCTTAATTTTTCATCAAAGGGAAAATTTGATATCCTCCCTCTTGTTCCACGAAAACATACATGTGCCTATTTGAAAGTACCTCTATAGATGCGAGCAAGTGAATTCCATCTCCGTGAAATTAATTAAGAATAAGCACCGATCGAGAATTTAAAGAATTCGATGGCATGAATAATTTGGTCAAGAGCAAACGGGCTCGTAATTTCTAATGTCCTTATACGTTTACCATTTATAAACATACAAGTTTTTGTTGTTAAAGTTAAAGTAATTTAGTTGGCACGTGGGGTACAAAAGTTGGTCTACTCTATATTTCGAATATTTTACAATGTTTTATTTTGGATTTTCCTACGTCAGACTACAGCTTTCGAAACGTACGTACGTTGGAAAAACGCATAAAAGCTAAGTTCGACTGAATGGATTGTAACAACTGGTTGATAAAGCGCGATCGTTCGAGGATGCGTTTCCGGTTTTTACGATTCCACTGGCTAAAATTAAACTTGCACGATTTGAACTGAGCGCGCGTTGGGGGCCAGGTATCGTACAATTTCAAACTCGTGACATTGATTCTACGATATTTACATACACAGAGGGATCGTAGTCTCTTTCGACGACTACGATTCTATTCGGATTCTACGATTTTCGCGATCCCTACGAAGCAATACTGGTGAATTCTGATGATTTATCGTCCGATTCAAGTTACAAAAATTACAATAATCGGAACGTCGCGTTAAGTTGAAAAAGAAAAGTTGAAAAATGTTCCGTGATAATTCGTGTGAAACAAATTACGCGTGTAAACGTTTACATAGGTGTAAATATTGGCAGTGTGTACGTAACACACGTACGTACGGTAGGCAGATCAGCGCACAGTGTGGTGAGTAATGAAAATTCCACGAGCAGTGAACGTGTTAATCTGCGATTTGCAAACGTTCGAGCGAATTCCAGTCGATACCTATAAAAGTAAGCAACGTGTCGAAGTCATTCGGATTTATTTTCGCGTTAAGATAGAAAAGCGTGTGAAAAAGGATGGTGTAAAGTGTTGGAGAGAAGAGTGCGATTTTCTCAGTGCGATTGGCTCGGCTGATCGGCTCGTGCCTCGGGCGAGAAAAGACGCGACAGTGCGCGATTCGAGAGTATGCGATCGTGCAAACGACATTCACGGTCGGATAACGTACGTCGGGTGAAATGCTCGAACGTGATCGCGACGTGAATGTTCCATGGCGTGGGACTCGTCGTCCGAGGATCTGCGCTGCGACGTATCACGGAATGCCACCTGTGAGTTTTAACAAAACAGTGTCGACTCTTTCTACGTATCTTCTACGATTAAACGTACCGAGAGATTATCTTCGAGACTCGATCTCGTCCAAGTCGCGATCGACCAGCTTCTTATTGGCAGCGAGAAGATGTATCAGTCGGAAGAAATATCTTTAAAGATAATGACAGATGGTAGATAAACATTTCATCTCACTCGGATGATACGAAAATGCGAAAGTATCCACGTGCGATCTAAAAAATGAAAAGTCAGTCGCAATTAATCATGATGCAGATACCTACGTTAACACGGAACGTACCAGGATAACCGGTTTAAAAATTTGATTTAAAATTCTTTCGTTCAAAAAAGAAAAAAAAACTCTTCTGTTTTATTGTCCGAAAATTATTTTGTGCATTGTTTCCTGTATCCCATAATTGACAATTATGACATCTGCATTCTTTTCGTAAAAAAACCCGTATTACGGTAAGAATAGCGATCGGTACGTTTAGTGTTTACGTATACCCATACATATACAGTGATTTAACGAACTGTTTCGTCGGTGAATTGACTCGAAATTTTCCTAAAGCTTTTGAAAACTTGGAGTTGTCAAGAAATCAAGCTTGAATACAAACGACTCGGTTTGGCTATAAAAAAAAAAAAACTCAAAATTAAGGAAACACTGCCTAACGCGATATATGTATACTATAATTGCATATACAAACATGCTCGTGGTCAGTGAAAAACATTTGTGGGATCTAATAGGTTAGCGTCGTACGAGACTTTTGAAAACCGCAACTAGTTGAGAGGTAGTAGTCGTTCAAGAGAGAAAAAAAAAAGAATTATCGCGCGAGACAACGTTTCTCTAAAATTGGAAAACTTGAACGAGATGTTTCAACCCGAAAGAAGAATACAAATACTCTACGCAGTTACGTGCGTACACTGATTTTCAACGAACTGTCACCGTCACTGCTCTTTTGTTTAGCTTCTTCGGCGTCGCGTCGTGTTTTCGTTGACATGCGTGCGCGAGCCAACCTTATCAATTTACCATCATTTTGCATCGGCAGGAAGAAAATTATCGATCCTTTCGAATGTAAATTAATATTCGAGACGAGTTTCGTATCGCGCGGCCATCCCTATGGCAAGTAATTTCTGTCGGTGCGCCGCGGGGACAACATTCGTCGACGGACGAACACGAATCGATAAATGAACGAAGCCGATTTCACGGGCCAGAAAATTCTGAAATCACCGCTGCCTCGATGCTGACCTCTCTCCGTCGCGCTGGTAAGCGATTCTATTTCGTTTGCAACGTGAACCCAATTGGTCGATTAGTCGAGATGCTTATCCGATCGATTAGATTCGAAAGAGCAAGAAGAAAAGTGAGAGAGAGCTCTTCGTCTTCTACACTTTGGCGTGAGTAGGCTGTAGAACGATCGAGAATTGTGTCACGCGTGCAAATTGATGAAAAAAAATACGGGCAAACGAAGGAAATTGTTATATAATGCTGGTTGGAAGATGAAAGAAAGGCTGTAAAATGGCTGTAAAATGGCTGTAAAACGAACGATTCGATTTCGATTGACGAACAGCTTCGATTGACCCGCTATCTGTTTCTTTGGGTTTCGTGCGACCGGTATACCTCATCGGGTATTGAATATTGCGCCAGGCAACGAGAGTGTGGTTCTGGGTGGTCCTTGTGCGGCCGAAATGTTAAGCAGAAAGGGCAAAACGGACAGCGGGCAAGAGAGCAGGAGTCACAGAAAGAGCGAGATAAAGAAAGAGAGAAAACGCGGAGGTCCCTATTGGGTTCTCGGCGTGCCTTTCGTACCCCTGGAATGTGGCCGATGTCTCTATCCGCTTCTTGCAACGGCCGCGATCGCGGGGACCACACGAATCGATAATTGCCTCTTTCGAAAAATTGCTCCCGCCTTTTCCACTTGGGCCAGTCGAACGTCGTTTTTCTGGGCAACGCGTCGCTACGCGCCTCGAATTCGCTCGCGTAATACCCAATACCCGATACACAGCGCGAAACTCTGCGACCGGTTGCAGACGCCAGATCCATAGTACTACTACATACGTACATACGTACGTACATACATACGCGATTCTGTCACCGGATACGGGATTCTCTTCCCGGCCACCAGGGTCCAACGAACCAATGAGATCGTCTCGTTGTTGTCCAACGATATCGTTACGCGATTCCATTTCTTCTTCTTTTTCTTCTCGCGCAAGGGTATAACAATACCGACGTATTTCTTCGGTTTCAAGCACTGGAGATTGTTCATCGATTTACGATCTACCTGCGAGTATAGCCGAATTTGTTTTCGGCGACTTTCGTTAGAACAACGTAATTGACGTTCTGCCGCAAGAACAGAACCGAATAGAACAGGTACACGCGGACGTGTTCGGGTCATTTTTCAATATCACTTTCCAACGACCGTGATGATGGCTCGCTTCACGGCCGATAGTCGGAATGGACGATTCCGATTATTCTCCTTCGTTTCCATCGAAGCGATCATCGGTTGATGACGACAGGCATTACGCGACGATGCGTGACTACTAGCGTAACAGCTACTAGGCGATACGAAATTGGGCTAATCTGCATAACTAACGCGCACGTGGTTGCAGGAGATGAATTCGTCATGCGCATCGGTCGGCTCGTATTCGCCGCTAATTTTCGGAAAACACGCTGCATTTCACGCGAAGCGATAACCGCGTTGACTCATTAATCAACTCCTGCTCGGTCTCCTTCTTTTTCCGTTCTTTTTTCACTTAATTTCGGCCAAGCGGCCATCCATGAGGATGCGTACGTTTTTCTGGGTAACGTCCAATCTCCACTTAACCTCAGCGTAACGTATTTAAGCCGGAAGCAAAATCCAGCATGCAAATAATCAGCGAATTGGATGTCACGCCGGTGCGGCGTGTGACGCACGCAACTAACTTCCCACAGCGGCGATGACAGATTTGTTATGTAGTAGTTACTAATTTTAGTAACTGGAAAACTCAACTGAATCTGGACAAAGATTCTCGCCATTTGTACGCTCGCTTTTCATCTTTGATCGAACGTACTCACTCGTCATAACGAGACACGAGCATATTTTTGTCAACTTGTGAATGTACTTGTGAAGAAACGCGAATAATGAACATTCGAGATCTCGCTTTAGACGCGTTAGACTCCGTAATGCACGTGTACGTACGTTTCTTTCACAATGTCGATGCAACCGACAGAGTCACGATTTCGATGCAATATCTTACGTATACGAAAGAGATCGCGTAACCGAGAGGGTTCACGCGTGAACCTCGAGTGAAAAACCTCGAGTGAGGACGGTCACGTACGACAGGTATATGCCTGCTGCTCAAATTAAGATGCGACTCCTCGCAGAATGTGTCACTGGCGGTGCTCGTGCCTGCCCGTTTATTAATTAATCATGAAAAATGTTAATGAGATTCTAAACAGTACACCCGATAAACGGCGCCGACCATTACGAATTCATTTCAGCTTTATTTCCTGAAAAGTAGCGATACGTAGCATCACTTTCACCACGAGCTTGCTTTTCTTTTTTCCCTCAATCTCGAAAACGTCGAGCGGCAAAACATTCGAAAACCTGGAGATGAATCTTGAAGATCACGTTTCCAAGCTCGCGTTTACACGTGACACGTGTTCCCTGCTCTGATAACGAGAGTCGATCGAGCGCGCGATCGAATTTGCAGCAGTCACGTATCGTCGCGTTCCATTCTTACGAGATATTGATAAGATTATGCGGTGCAGAAATTTCTCCGCCGTCCAGGTGACAATTCTCTCGATACGGCGTGAATTTGCGGAGCGGTTAGCGTTATCGAGGCCGAGCCGAGTGACTGAATCATGGTATACATACGACTTTCGGGGGGGGGGGGGAGAAGGCGCGTGATGCTCGAATCGACACGCGTACTTCCCCAGCTGACGATCCGCATAATCTTACGTTTTCGAGAGTTTGGAGTGGCAAGCATTCGATTGTGCCAGATTAAATCGCTCAGTTTACTCGAATGCTGGCACTTTCAATGGCAGCATTTCGGTACGGTTGCGGTTCGATACGTGAAGATCGACACGAAAGAGTTAAATCCGAACTAATCGAGCAAGAGAAAGCTAATAAACTATTCTGTTGCCGATTTTATCTTTGGATACTCGGATAATTTACGACTTGTTCAGAGTTAACGGAGTTGAAGGGAATAATTGAGATGGAATGTGGCGCGCGACGACACAAAAAAAAAAGAATGGGAAGGAAAAGTGGATGTTGCTGTCGAAACAAGTTAAATCGTTGATACATTTAAAACAGATAGTTAATCGATAGTTGTACCATCTTTCTCGTTATATAACAGAGTATTCCAACTTCCAACGTACGCATCGAGATGGTCATAAACGAGGTATATTTCTCGAACAGCGGCGCTGTTTCTTCTGCACTTGACCCCGAAAATTACCGTGACGTAGCCGGCGGTGTAGACGTCCGCCTTCGTAGGCGCGAAAATCCTTTCGCAACAATTGCCGAGACTTTCGTGAACCGTTGCGAAAATCCCTGCGTCATCCCGTTAACCAGTTTACCTGCGCGACAAGCCAATAGCGGCAAAGGTAAAAGGAAGATACGTTTAGGATAGACAGGCCGATCTTATTCTTGCCGGATAAAGTTGACAAGATTTTTTTTCTTTTTTTTTCTTTCCAATGTCCTCGTGACGTGTGATACGCGTAATCAAAAGTAGTCGTGGCACCGTAACCTAGAAACAACCCGATCGTTGGCCCGATCGTTCTTACTCATAACTACTCGTTTCCAAAGTGAGCGTGATAGAAACCGCTTAGTCATCCTAGAGAAATCCTTTCTCTATCGATCGCCACACTTGAGGGACGTATCGTTGCCGTCAATCGTTGCAAATTGCGAGCGTAGTTGTTCGTCAAAACATCGTGTATGTACGCGCTCGCGTGTGAAGATATCGTATGGTGAAATCATTTGCTCGTCAATGAAATCTAGCGACTTGAGGAACGTGACCTTTTTTGTGCTGCCGGAAAAACATCGAGGAGAAAAAATCTGGGAAAGAAATGTCATCGTCTCTCGACTCGCACGCCTCCGTTTTACCGAGAAAGATTCGTTACGTTGTATGCGTTCGTCGTTAACGAACTGCAGCTCCAACCTCGCTTCGAGTTCATCGCGAAACGGGGAGGTTTCACGCAGAATTACGGGATACGGAGGCAAGGGAGTAAACGTCATCGATGATTTCAGCTAGGAGAGAAACGAGAACGGGGAACAGGGAGAGATATGTCGCGGAGGTGGAGGCGATCGGAAACGCGAGACGAGCACACACGGTTGAGTGAACGTGCAGCTAATTGCTCAGAGACTTAACGATATCCACACTGACGACAATTGAGTGTATTCCTGCTGGTACACTTACGTGCAAACGTACGAAAGGAAGAGAGAAGCTTCCGCGTACAGAAGAAAGCAGAAATACCTCTCATCTTTTTGCGAGTCGTATCATTTCTATCGAAAAATAAACGACATCGTATCTATATTTACGAGGATCGGAATTCTACTAGCAAGTCGACCAACGTAAAACGCTTGCGTACTTGTAAAATAGTTCGCGATAAGGTTAGCGACAGGTAAACACTTTCGTTTCCCGATATCTGTGAGAAAGTCGAAAGTGCGAGGAAAAACTTGCGTCATCGCGATCAACGTGTTCGTCGAATACGCAAATGACAGATGATCAGACGTATAATTATGCAAATGAGTCATTCGATTACGACAAATTGGCTTTAACGCGTCTACAGAAAACGATACTATGTAGAGTTCGCCGATTATTCCGCTAAAACGCGACGTAAACTGCTCATTGTCATTGTCATGTTAATCGCTGGATGCTGCAGACGCTTGTTATCGTCACCATCTCGACGGCGATTAATCCGTGTTGTTGCACGAGCGTCGAGATATCGTAGTTATTACCATTATCGTCATCTTCTCTGTTATTCCGCGGTGTTACGTCTACGTGGAAATGCGGTTAGTGTGCGTAACCGCGTACACACGAGTGAGGACTCGCTCACCGACGTAGTGAAAAGTCACGAATTCGCGGCCTTCGCGACTTATTAATTGCACGTCCCAGTGCGATGCTGCGAGAAGAGATCTCAACGTTTTATCAACAACCGCGATGATTAACAGAAGACAAGAGAATCCCCTCTGACTCGATGGGGAAAACTTGCTCGAAGAAACGGAATTATTTATAAAAACGCATTAATGCATCGCTGCTGATTCTCACGCTGAGGAAACGCGAACCGGCTAACGACGTGTTGTCTTCTGTCCCGAGCGCGGAAAAAGCGCTCGCGTGCCAACGCGCGAACGTCTTGCAGCTGCGTGCGAGCATCGAGCCTTCCCTAGACGACATACCATCGACGACTGAACCGTCCTCAGCATCCAACTATACGATCCAACATCGCGTACTTGAGACCCTGCGGTTAGGTTCGTTCTAGGCTGCCAACAATCTAGGTTGAGAAGAAGCGAGACGATGCAACAAGTTTCGAATCGACGACATTGACATTACTTGGAGTTGTCTTTTTTTTGGTGGTGGTGGTGGTGGTGGGGGAGAGGAAATTTTGATGCAATTTTGAGAAAAAGTCTGCAAACGAGAAGAAAGATGGACAGAGTGCAGATGCAGAGTGCGTTTTGGAGGGACGACGTGGAAGGATCGGCGGCAGATCGGCGAGCGAGAATCGACGGTTGCGAGGGAGTCGCGGAACGTGCCGATACGGCGTAGCATGGAGCTTGCGGCAAGCTAACGACGAAGCAGAGTCGACG